>OY811993.1:1221349-1416349 GCA_963681505.1 Eunapius fragilis
GTAGGGTTCAAGCCCCCCCAAGCCCTCCCTTGTCTACGGCATTGATATAATTACGTGCCCGTTACTATCTTTCGCTTTTTCGCCATGAAGCACGTGTCACATGTACACATATACCGCAATAATTAATTATTCATACTCAATAATAAAAGTAGGGGGGCTTAGCCCCTACACATTTAAAAGTGGGGGGCTATAGTCCCTTCAGCCCCCCCCCTCCCCCCCCCCCCCCCTTCCTACGCCTATGGACGAGACGCCCACGTCCAGTAGTTCAATAAATCCCGAAGCACACAATATTTGGGCCTTCGCTATATAATTTTAAAGTTATAAAAATGACTCACGTTTGAATCGCTATAACTTTGGAACGGTAAACGCTATTGACTATTTTCAACACTTCATACTACATCCTTTCCCTCTGGTAAAATCGATTATGGGCTCTTGCATTAGCTTCGTGCCAGTATTGTAACGTCCGGTCCGATACCCCTTGCGGTTCAAACCTGCCATATCTTTCGGCAGGAAAATTCAATTCACTCCTAGTTTGGTTTGTACGTAGAGGGATCCTGTACCAATTGATTTGTTCTGTTTGTTAATTTTTTTAAAATCCGTTACGGGGATACAACTGTGCAAAGTAAATGCATATTTCCCGGTCGTTTCGCGCCATTTACCTATTCGAGGACATGAATATGCATTTACTTCCTGTTAAATAACTATGTCTCCGCCCAACCATACATTACACAACAAGTACGGCGTTTTTGCTTCTTGCAAACGTCTGGTTCTGTTCCCTTTCTTGGCTTCTCCAACATAGCGAGCAGAAACTAAAGATTCGTAATACATGGATTCAGCTGCCATCAGCCTGCGCAACACGGTACGTACAGGCCCGTAGGCTGGTTTTAAACTGGGGGGCCGGGGTTCCTTAATCATTAAACCTGGAACTATTATTATACATAAAACTACCCTGAATCACTGAATCCCACGGACAAACCCTCCTCCCACTCTTACACACAGGACACATGCACCAGCGGTGCATGGATGCACTTTTTTTACGCAGCCAATACTGATAAGAAAAAAGAGATTATATATGTGCAATAATTGTATCTCTAGCCATGCATGCATGCATGAAAAACCACGATCTAGCTTATAGACACATGCAATATGAAGTTTGCAATTCAGTCATAAATAATATATGTACTTTTCTTTAGTATGCAAGGGTCTTATCTGGGCAGAGCTCGATCGACATGCAATGCATTGATCTCCCATTCAGCTTGCTTCAGACAATTGTTTTCTGGCTCCAAATCGCTGGACATAGATAGGACCAAGAAGTGACGCATAAGACCGTTCTCTCCTGATAGTAGTCGCCCTATAGCATGTGTCTGGGAGATAAATGGTCATTTACGAGTCCAATGTCATTTGCAGTGCTTTGTTGGAAGTGTGACTCCGTTTGGACATATCTATTTTGAAGGCGTTCACTATCTACATCTACATCCACTCTATGACTTCACTTGGGGTTTGAGTGACATTCTGTGTCCCTTAATTGATCAACATTCCCTGTCCCTTGATCGACATTCTTTTAATTGATTGTCATCGGGCAATTGCAAACTACTATTGGAGTAAGTAGCTTTGCCTTCTGGCAAAGTGAAAGTCTCTGCACTTTAGGTACAGTTTTCAGCCATTTTCCGTTTCTTGGAAAGAGAAAAGCTGTCAAGAGACTTGATTTGCACAATTTAGCAGATCAATTGCGTTCTCTGTCCCTCAGTTCCGGCTGTTTAAATTAAAAACAATGGAGTAAGCAGAGTGAGCAGTGCTAGTTAAGCCGAAGTGGCAATAGAAGCAAATGCGCATATATCACAGGGAAAAAAAATCGTGTTCCGGACTTTGCATGAGATTTATCCTATCAACCTTGGGATCTGTTCCATCTAATGTATTCACTGTTGACTTAGGCACTACATTTGATGGAAAAGATCGATCGGGTACGGACGTTAAAGTGGATTAATCTTAGAGTAGGGTGGCCGGAACTAATCCGTGACATGCGGGGGGGTTCCCGGGAACCCAGGGAACCCCCCCAGCCTACGGGCCTGGACGTACTCTGTAGCGCATGCACGTAGAAATCGAGCGTGTTGGCTCGGTCAAACTGCTTCATCTATGCGTGCACAACGCTGCAGAGCATGAAAGTGCACGGTGTCTAGGGCTAGCTTAATCTGAAACGCACCCTTCCTTTTTGACCTCTGCACACGTACAGATATATTAAACATGCACACCCTTGTATTAATCAACATGTAGTACTCTCGATCATTGGCCTACTAAAACCTCTTTCTTGTTTAATTTACCTTCATTGGTGAACCAATTATATTTGGTTCTACAAAATAATATCATACAAAATAAAATCCACACACACACACACACACACACACACACACACACACACACACACACAATTGGTGTCATTTAATTCTGTCAGAATGCTCCCTCATGCTTAGCTTGCAATCGGTATGTGCTTGGCATAGTTGATTGTTTGCCCAAAAGGGGTCAGGCGACAGTGGGTGTGCTGTCCCTCTACCCTGAGTGTGACTGGAACCAAGGTTACCATTTTGTCAGCCCACACCTTTACGCTGGTCAAGGTAAGGTGGTTAGGCCAGGGTAGAAGCCAAAAGGGTGCTACCTGCCATTGATGTATAAACAGTAACACCTGTAGCAATACATTATAAGTACAGCCATGGTAAGAAACGCTGCTGGCAATTAGCTGGAGTGATTGCAGCCCACCTCTACCATCCTTTATACATACATGTGTGACCTGCAACCTTATCAGGTGTCAATATTTTGGGGACAGTGTGTTAGATGGGGTATGACCGAAAGTGAGAGAATGAGTTAAATGGAGGGTTAAATGGAGGTAAGGTATTTAGGCTCAGGGTAGAATGAAAGTGAGGTTTTCCCAGAAGATACTCCAGGCTAGAATTTAGCTGGGAATTTAGTGTTGCCATGTGCACTTATACACACACATGCACACTCACACATGCATGCACACACGCACACACACACACACACATACATGCATGTACACACACATACCATGGGCAGTAAGTCATTCACGCATTAACATCAATGCTTTTGCTATTGCAATTTATTTTATTTCCTAATTGTCGACCCACATACAAAACATTAAACTGTTTTTAGCTGTCATCCTATTCATCACATGCTTCTCTTTTGTATTTCTATTGGAGCCGTACCTTTTTCTAAATTGTCTTGTGTATCAATGTGCTCGTGTATGCATGCACACACATACACACCACACACAAGCACTAGCATACACTTGCAACCGCAGTCGCATGTTTATTGTTTGTGTAAATTTGTGTTTCCTTACTCTGGCAATTACCAACCTGTCTTCTTGTTGCCTTTTGCACTTTTAAACAAATGCATGCACATGCACACACACACACACACACACACACACACACATGGACACAAACCCACATGCACATGCACGCACATTCATGTACACACACACAGGAGTCATGCTTTAATCACAAACATGTGCATATGTACGTAAAAAAATGGCTTTGGCAGTCATCCATCACACACACACACATGCACACACACATACACAGAACTGGCCTCTGCTTTGTAAAATTATTATCTAATTTCCCTGTTGTCTCTTATTGCTATGAGCACACTTACTAGATGTGAGCTTGCACTACAAGAATGCACACTTATGCACACAGGCATGCATGCACAAACACACACACTCACACAAACAAACAAACAAACAAACACGCACAGTCGCACAAACAAACAAACACACACATACACAAGTGCAAACCACCCACTCTCGATTCTGCTTAGTACACTCACACTTCTACCTCCACCATTAGAGCCTGTTGGTCCTTAATTCACCTCATGTGCAATTTTGATTTTTTTTTCTTCTTCTGCTCCTGTTTGGCTTCCACTGATGTACCCACTAGATGCTCATGTCCCATCACCTACACTAGATGCTCATGTCCCATGATTCTAAGTACTAACTTGTCAGGTTGAGTAGCGCCAGCAGCTAGGTAGGTGCACAACCATGCACCATCACCCATAGCCATTAAGGTTTTCAATATACAAGATATGTATCCAGGCTAAGAAGAATCTCCGATGCTATGGTAAGATAGTTTCTGAGCCGGCTTTCTGTGATTCTATTAATTACCCTTCACCTTGACCCATCCCATGTCTGGGTGGACTCATCTCACGCCATACCCCCACCATCATGATAAGCCTGCTAACCAAAATAGGCTCAGTGACTTAAGCTCACCTCAGTGTATGGCTAGAAGCTTTGTCCACCACCTATCCAAACCACTAACACTACACACAGCATGGCTGCCCAGGCCACAATATGCCTGTTTTATGACACCTATTATCATGATCTGGGGTGAGTGTTTCTACTTGTTGCTGAGTTCTATGGACAGAGGCATCAGCTATAGACTGGCCTCTGCTTCACCTCCTTATACATAGCTAATGGATTTCCAGATGTTATTTAGAGATTGTGTACGTGACTGTGTGTGTGCCTATGTGTGTTGTGTTTGTGCACATGTGAGTGAGTGTGTGTATGTGTTTGTGTGTGTGTGTGAGCCTTGTAGTGTGATTGATAGGTGTGCTCTGGAAAAGGGCTTGGGTTGGAAGCCTTGCATGTCTGGCAGTGAATAGCATTGCTACCCTATCACTACTGATAGTGGCTGGACTGGGCCTCTGTAAAGTTTGTATTGGATTGAGTGTAATAGCATTCACATCCAACTGCTCCCATGTATACCCATGAGTTCTAACACACACACACACACACACACACACACACACACACACATGCACATACACACACAACACGTACAAAGCACGTACATACATACGTCATACAAATGTATAAACGAGATGGAGTAAATGGAATTTAGATTTCTGAGGCAGCTTATAGCTGATGCCTCTGTACTTTTGCAACAAGTGGAAAATTTGTGTTTCATTGAACAGGTTCATGTTTGGCATGCCAGCTCTGCTGTAGGGTCATGTGTGTGTATGTGTGTGTGTGTGTGTGTGTGTGTGTGTATGGGCGTGTGTATGTGCATATGTGTGTATGTGTGTGTGTTTGTGTATTAAGTGCACATGGCAACACCAGACAATTTGTAACCAGATGTTTAAAAATTGGCTCTAGACCTTTTCATCATCTCTCGACTTAACTCCCTAACAGCGTGGCTACCCAGGCTACAAAGGTCCCAACATTTACTTTTAAGCACATGCACACACACATCAATCAGTTCTTTAATGCACATGCTCATATGTCTGGGCATGGACAGAGTGTAGAGGTTAGTGGCTGATTGCTGGGGACTGCATGGACAAGGATCTGATGAATGGAGTTTTGTGTTCCACAGTGTAGAGACCACTCCACTTGCATGTGTGCTAAGTTTTGCAAGGTGACATAGTCCATTAGATTGACAACACATCAAAGGGTACAGTAGAATTACAACATCTATTGCTGTGTGCTGCATGCAAATGAAGTGTACACATGTATGTTTAGATGTGTGTATGTGTGTGTTTGTGATATACATGTAGTGGTGCGTGCATCTTGTGGTGCTTGTATCATGTACATGTGTAATATGTGCAATATGTGATGTACTACCATGTTTGATGGTATTGTGGTTAGCAGTTCTTTTGTTCTATTTCACTGGCTAGTTGATTCTTTCCAATATTTCGTAAGGCAGTTACTACAACTCTCCATGTGGGGTTTGTGCATATATCCAGCCATCTTTCCAGCATCTTTTGTAGTCTATATTCACATCGTTGATGGTCAGCTTCAATTATGGATAGGTCACTGCGTTCAATCCCTAAATACAGTCCAAGTATATACCAATCTGGAGCACATTTTAGGCTGCTCATCAGTAGAGTCTTCATGTTAGGCACCTCTGGACCATCTCCATTAAGGCTGTAAAGGAGGCAGTGGAAAGTGAAGTTAGTGTTGTTACTAGACATGAAACTCAATTTATCAGTTCAACTAATTTGAAACCATGCCTATTATAATAAAGGAGTGGAAACATCTAATTTTGAGTATTTAGAACTCAAGTAAGTAACCACATTGATCTGTTGTTGATAGCAAGAATTTGTAGCCACATCCATTTCTGCATTTTTCTGTGTTCCATTCTCAACGGCACCTTTCCCCTTTGTATATGGCTTGTGTAAACATGAGGCTGCAAAGCCAACAATGAAAAATGAAACAATTCAAGTTTCTTGCTTGACACAAGTCTTCTGCCCATCTCTTTATAGACAGTTGCTATTTTCAGGGAGAATCTGAGGCTCGAGCTCTCACTTGAAACAACCATTTTCTACAAACGGAGACTAGCAAAACATGATGGGTTTCTCAAGCTTTCAACTGCTTCATCATTCATTGTTGGTTTTGGAACTGTTTATTGGCACAACCCAAGTAAAAATGGCAAAACTTGCATGATGGGAATGGACACAGAATAAAAGATGCAGGATGTTGCTATAGATTCTCAAATCGCATAGAAACCAAAAATCAATGTGGTGCCAAACCAAGTTCAAAATACACAACTGGAAGCAGAATTGAAGCTCTAAACAGTGAATATCATAACTGATAAGTATTGATATTTAGTGAGACACACGTATCACCATTAATATTAATTATTCCAACATTAGTATTCTTCATTTATGGATGTGCAATCAAATTATCTTTGGTGAAAATAGAGTACCAACAGATAAAACTATTGTCCTTCATTGATAAACTTCGCTTTCTACCAAGGATGAGTTTGATTTTATTAGCCTAACGAAGATGAGTGTGCACTTGGTCCCAACCATATCAGGTCCATAGAGGTCTGTGTGCCTTTCCGCCATTTTGATTACTCTATTAATGGCACTCTTGTTTGTCCATTTTATTGCCATTTTTCGATCTTTCGTTTAATGACATAATCACAATTTGCCAGACATTCGCCTCAATTTCGATGGCAGCTTGGATTGGAAAGTCGAGAATTTGAACGATTGCATAAAATTGGTTCAATTATTGGTTTTGTCAAATATAAATATTATTTTAATCGAACATTTGAAATTTTGGTATGGAATCGAAGTGTGTCCGGAATGGAATCGGGCTTTCTAATAACTACGAAGCCACACCTATATCCCGGTTACCGTTCTATAGCCTAGCTGCATATTTACTGTGGGATCTAGCACCGCGAGACTATACGGGTGAGAAAATATACAGTCTGAATTATTCTTCCTTTAGCATGTCGGCGGCCCCACATTTCGTATGGGCGAGCTTGGCCAATGAACTTGACCATCCTCCAGCCTCATAAACAACTTATAGCACAGACGCGCGCGCGCGCACGCATGCACACCCACACCCACCCACCCACACGCACACACACACACACACGCACACACACACACACACACGCACACACACACACACATGCACGCAGACGCACGCACGTACACACTCCAACTGCGCGTGGATCTTTAAGTGTCGTGAATACAAATAACATGATTCCGATCGGCCCGCAGCTTCTATTTAGCAAACGCGCGTATTAGGATAGAGCCAGCGAATACCTATACAACGTAATAACTCTTCATGAATACAGATTTCAGTTGTTAGGTAAAGCTTGATTTATTACCGTTAGCACACGACACACAGTAAACAGGCACATCCCTTCTTATGTAATGATAGCGATACCATTATTTGAGATGTCGACGTCGTGAAATTAACGTTTAGCAGACAGTATATGTGGCCTCTATAAAGTTTAGTATATATATCCCAACGGCGAATATATCATTAGTGAAACTGCATACGCTTAGAAAGCTAAGACAGCAAGACTCGTTACCCTCATTCAATCGGACATAAATTATATTTCGTATTATGACCTTTACTTATTTGTCTAGCTTGCATTGGTTTAAGTATATCATTAATGGTAGCAATGGATATGTTATATGCAAAAGCCCTTGTTGTTATATATCTATAGTGACGTACACAGGTATCATGCACCACTATTATAATAAACATAACAAAAGAGGGTGCATAGTAAATGAAAGCAGACGACTCGCAAGATATTGGTTTGAATATGCAGAGCGTGGCATTTAAATTTCGTGGAAGCGTATGAAAGAAAGAAGGGGCTGCGTGACAAGAACGGCGATCCAGAAAGCAAGAGGTCTTACAGAAAGGCCCGGTGCCTTCAATCCTTTGTAAGTTACTAGTAACTAGCTAGGGGTCTTGGTGGATGAATCGATTATCAAAACACTTGATACACTATTGCAATGCATGTATTATACAAATACATGGTTGGCCAATATACTGGCCAAGCAAGATAATTTTGTATTAGCTTCATGCAGTTTAATTTTATGCAGGCAAGCCACATGATGTTTGTGAGAGTAATTTCAGATTGGTGAGTACTATACCTTATACACATATATTACCAATGGGTTGTTTCTCAGTGGTAAGGGCTACAAAACAATAGGCATTCCTATCAAGGAATAGCACTGGCATCAAACCAGTGCCAAAAGGTAACAAGCTGGGATAGACCTGAGTCATGATAGAGAGAGACACGAGAGAGAGGGTGGAAAGAGATGGAGGGAGGGAGGGAGAGAGGGAGGGAGAGAGAAAGAGAGAGAGGGAGAGAGGGGAAAGAGAGTGAGAGAGGGGGGTGAGAAGGGAGTGACATAGGATCCATTTTTGTCATTGCAAACCCATCCATTAGACCACCACAACCCTAACCAGTGGCCATGCAGGGATTTAACCCATTGTTCATTTGTATGCGTTATGGTACTCAGCTCTCCATATACACCCAGTTGAATGCATATTTTATACATGCTGTTGGAAATCAAATTTTTCATGTCCGAACAGTGTGGACAATGACCACTATTTGAAGGCTTATACAATACTAGGTTATAGAACGTTAACGTGGTTGATCAGATACACTAAATACTGTACCTTTGAAGCAAACACATGCACGGGGTTACGAATCAGTTGTTAAGATTAATTTGCACATAAAATACATGTAGAATAATATTATGCCACAAGCTATCTCATTTTCGGTTTTGAAGCAGCATTAAATATATGATGCAAAATGTGGAAAGTTAGGTTGGGTTTGCATCCCTTTGGTGGTAGAGCTGGGGAGCTGAAGCTCAGCATAGACTCTCTAGACTTGCAGGTAGACTAGCCAATTGACTAGGACAGCCTAAGTCTATCACAACAAACCAGATCTATGGTAGATTGAACTTGACCCTGATCAGAGCCAACTCCAGGGCCATTGTATGACCTTGTTGTGTGTATTACATGAATGTATTTCATGTTTTATTAATAATAATAAAAATAAGATGAACTATGAGTTAATGTAAATCTCTTTTGCCATTTTATATGAAAGAAGAATAAATGTGACTATCACAATATACTATCTAAGGCAGTAGGTCGCATACAAGGCTTGAAACCTGTTGTGCCTGAGCTCCGGTTAACTGATCGAGAGAATTAAACAGTCGCCTAAACTGGTTCTATTTAGCTAAACAACCGCTTCAATCGGTTGTTAAAATTTTAAGCAATCAATTTTTTAATTTTTTTATTTAATTTAATGACTCTTACAGCCGGTCAGGTTTCAAGCTTAGTCGCATGTGGGTGTGCATGTGCATTGTCATGTTGACATGCTTTGTACATGGTTCTGTGTAGTAACGTTGCTGATATTAAGGGTTGAAAGTTGGATAATTATGCATACACACTCACCCCCAAACGAGGATCACTGACAGGCATAGATTACAAGATTTCATGTAATTACTATATTAAACTTTATACGTGGGGTCGAGGCAGCGAAAAGGGACCTATAGCATATATTATTTCAAGCTTTCAAATTATTTCATATTCAACTAATAGTATATCCTCTACAAATTCTTTTTACGCACTGGAATTTAGTCTGTCCATCATGGAGTTACGGGTTCTGAATTATTAATTAAGCGTACATTATTATTGCACCCGTGGACTTGATGCTCCTTCCAGGAAACTTTTATAACATGTCCATTTTCGCTGCCTCGACCTCATACATTGTTCCACTCATTTTTAAAATGTATGCAGCAGTGTGTGGGAGCGCAACATACCTACCTTTATTGTGTTAAGTGACCACTAGATTCTGTTCTATACCACAGACTCCTAGATAGTAACTTGCGGCACCGGGCCATTATAAGACTTCTTGCTTTCTGGATCGTTTGAGAAACCGTTCTTGTCACGCCGTCGCCTTCTTTCTTTCATGCGCTTCCACGAAATTAAAACGCCACACTCTGCACATTCAAAGCAATATCTTGCGACTCGTCTGCATGCTTCATTTACTATGCACCCTCTTTTGTTATAATAGTGGTGCATGATACCTGTGTACGTCACTATAGATATATAACAACAACGGTGCATAGTACCTTTTGCATATGACATATCCTTTGCTACTGTTAATGATGTACTTAAAACAAGCTAGACAAATATATAAAAGTCATAATACGAAATATATATACTATATGTCCGATCGAATGAGGGTTACGCGAGTATGCATTAATATCTTGCTGTCTTAGCTTTCTAAGCGGTTTCACTAATGATATATTTGATATATTCGCCGTCGGAATATATATCCTTACTAAAATTCATAGAGGCCACATATACTGTCTGCTAACCGTTAATTACTTCGACATCTCAAATAATGGTATCGCTATCATTACATAAGCAGAAGGGATGTGCCTGTTTACTGTGTGTCGTGCGCTAACGGTAATAAATTAAGCTTTACCTAACAACTGAAATCTGTATTCATGAAGAGTTATTACGTTGTATAGGTATCCGCTGGCTCTATCCTAATATGCGCGTTTGCTAAATAGAAGCCGCGGTTCGATCGGTGTTTGTTAATCGTATTCACGACACATAAAGATCCACGCCAGTTGGAGTGTGTGTGTACGTGCGTGCGTCTGCTTGCATGTGTGTGTATGCGTGCGGTGTGTGTGTGTGTGTGTGTGTGTGTGTGTGTGCATGTGTGTGTGCGTGCGCGCGCGCGTCTCTGCTCTAAGTTTTTATGAGGCCGAGGGAAGGTAAAGTTCATTGGCCAAGCTCACCCATACGAAATGTGGGTGCCGCAGACATGCGTGTCTGTAACTAGATGAAGAATAATTCAGGCTCTATAGTTCTCACTCGCGTGTAGTCTTGCGGAGCGCTAGCTAGCCCGGAACCCGCCGTCAATATGCAGCTATAGAACGACAACCGGGATATAGGCGTGGCTTCGTAGTTATAAGAAAGCCCGATTCCATTCCGGACACACTTCGATTCCATACCAAAATTTCAAATGTTCGATTAAAATAATATTTATATTTGACAAAACCAATAATTGAACCAATTTTACGCAATCGTTCAAATTCTCGACTTTCCAATCCAAGCTGCCATCGAAATTGAGGCGAATGTCTGGCAAATTGTGATTATGTCATTAAACGAAAGATCGAAAAATGGCAATAAAATGGACAAACAAGAGTGCCATTAATAGAGAAATCGAAATGGCGGAAAGGCACACAGACCCATAGAGGTCTGTGTGCCTTTCCGCCATTTCGATTTCTCTATTAATGGCACTCTTGTTTGTCCATTTTATTGCCATTTTTTGATCTCTCGTTAATGACATAATCACTTTGTGCCAGACATTCGCCTCAATTTCGATGGCAGCTTGGATTGGGAAGTCGAGTATTTGAACGATTGCGTAAAATTGGTTCAATTATTGGTTTTGTCAAATTTAAATATTTTGGAAAATCGAAATTTTGAAATTATGATATGGAACCGAATTGAGTCCGGAATGGAATCGGGCTTTCTAATAACTACGAAGCCACACCTATATCCCGGTTGTCCTTCTATAGCCTAGCTGCGTATATACTGCGGGTTCTAGCTCCGCGTGACTATAGGCGAGTGAGAAACTACATAGAGCCTGAATTATTCTTCATCTAGCATGTCGGCGGCGCCCACATTTCGTATTTGTTTGCTTGGCCAATGAACTTTACCTTCCCCCGGCTCATAAATAACTAATAGCACACACACACACACACACACACACACACACATACACACACAGGCACATGCGTGGATCTTGAATTATGTGTCGTGAATACGATTAACAAGACACCGATCGACCCGCGGCTTCTATTTCAGTTTAGCAAGCGTATAAGGATAGAGCCAGCAAATACCTATACAACGTAATAACTCTTCATACACTTATTGAAAGGTAAGACAGTAGAGATAATCCATACTCGTTCTCTGTGTTCACGATTTATGCCACTCATGTATAGCAGAAAAGTTAGGAACTGTTTGCCGAGTATTATGACTTTCTAAACTGGATCCGGAGTTATGTTGATTACAGATTTCGGTGTTTAGGTAAAGCTTGATTTTATTACCGTTAGCACACGACATACAGTAAACAGGCACACCCCTTCTGCTAATTTGGCGATACAATTATTTGAGATGTCGATGTCGTGAAATGGCTAGCAGACAGTCTATGAATTTTATTCCGACGGCGAATGTATCATTAGAGAAACTTCATATGCTTAGAAAGCTAAGACAGCAAAGATATAATGCATTCTCATTCGATCGGATATATAGTTTATATTTCGTGTTATGACGTTCTGAACCAGAATATATATATATTTGTCTAGCTTGGTTTAGTTACATCATTAACGGTAGCAAAAGATATCTTATATGCAAAAGGTACTATGCACCCTTTGTTATACATCTATATAGTGATGTACATAGATATCACTTGTATTCTGTTATAATAAATAGAACAAAAGGGGGTGCATATAATGCACGAAAGCAGACGAGTCGCAAGATATTGCTTTGAATGTGCAGAGCGTGACATTTTCGTGGAAGCGAATGAAAGAAAGAAGGGGCGGCGTGACAAGTCTTAGAACCGTTACGCAAACAATCCAGAAAGCAAGAAGTCTTACAAAAAGGCCCGCCGGCGCCTTCAATCTTTCGTAAGTTAGTACTCACTAGCTAGAGGTCTGCAGAATTCAGCTAACTGGTCATAAAGATATACATCACATGGCGTCATGTACTAATCGATATTTTGTGCTCCCATACATTTTAAAATGAGTGGAACATAATATAGAAGTTTAATATACTTAGATGAAATTGGGATGTAGGATTTGTGTAAGTATCAATAACCATTGTGTAGAAAGTAAGCAAACAAGGATGCCTATGCATTGAGAATGCATAAATACAACCAGTACCAAAAGGTAACAAGCTGGAATGGACATGAGTCATGATAGAGAAACACGAAAGAGAGGGAGGAGGGGGGGGGGAGGGAGGGAGGGAGGGAGGGGAGGAGGGAGGGAGGGGTTGGAGGGAGGGAGGGGAGGGAGGGAAGGAGGGGAGGGAGGAGGGGGGAGGGAGAAAGGGAAGGAGGGAGGAAGCGAGAGAGAGAGAGTAGGAGAGAGTGAGAGAGGGAGAGGGAAAGAGTGAGAGTGAGAGAGGGAAAGAGTGAGAGTGAGAAAGGGAAAGAGGGTGAGAAGGGAGTGACATAGAATCCATTTCATCTTGTGGTTTAGAATATGAGTATTATTTAAATTTTGAGTTTTAGGGTCAACTTTGTAACCTGACAAAAATTGTTCAATGACTACAATCACTGCAAACCCATCCATTATACATATATTTACTCCCCATTGGTACCTTTGCCGATTTTAAATGATCCTTCCATGGCTCAAAATCAGTTTTACATGCATGCCATAGCCATTAATTTCATTGACAGGGATTTAACCCATTGTTTCCCACCACCCCTTCACCAGTGGCCAGGGATTTAATACATTTGTAACGAATATAATATCTTAGTTAATTATTGCGCATGCGTACTGGATCTGTGTGCCTGTATATATACTGTGCATCTACTCTTGCTGCGAACTTCTCTTGATTAAAGCTGGCCTTTACATTGGTGTCAGAAGTGGGATGGATGCTCAATCGCAAACTGCAGACGCCGACCACAGGCCCACTAGGTTTAGTGTCAGACCACCAGCTAGGTTTGGAAAAGGAGTGGACTTCACCCTCTGGATACAACGCGTGGAGTTGTATTTAAAAGAAGCGAATGTCCCTGACGAAAAGAAAGGTCAAGAGCTTGTCTCGCTGTTAGAAGATGAGGCTTTCCGTATTGTGAGTCAAATTGGTTATCTAAGTGACGATGCCATTGATTATACAGCGGTAAAGAAGTGCTTGGAGAAGCAGTTTGCCCCTCCAGGCGTAGAGCTTGAATGGCAGCGAAAACTCCACACGGCACAGCAGAAGAGCACTGAATCTCTCACCGAGTTTGCCGCATGACTGCGAATGTTGGCCGATAGATCTTTTCCATCATGGGAACCGTTAGACAGGCTGGAAATGGCACGTAACCAATTTATTAATGGTGTCCTTTCTTCCACAATACAGCTGAAGTTGTTGCAAGAGCAGCCGCCAGCATTGGACGATGCTGTCACGCTGGCAACCCAGCTGGAGGCGGTAGAATTGGCACAACGGAGCCTTCTAACCACGAAGCTGACCGCTGGTGTGTCAGACCATACGTCGGATCGGCATACGCTGGAGCAAGTGGAGATAATTATCAGGAGTTGGTCTCGCAGGTAAGGTCTTTATCGCAGCAGTTAGGAAAGTTGCGTGCTGATAGTGGAGAGACCGGAGCAAATAAAAGAGGCGCCTGCTGGAAATGCGGGAGACCTGGACATTTTTGTAGAAACTGTCCACAAAGATGGCCAACTAAGGGTAAAACCACACCGGAAAGGTCAGCCAAGTTTACGTCAGCAGTTGCGTGTACCTTGACGTTGCAAGGCGAGGTGGAGGGGCGTATAACACCTATGTTAGTGGATACAGGGTCATCAGTTACTTTGCTGCACGAAAGGGTTTGGAAGGAAGCGGTACAAGGAAGGAGGAAACTGCAGCCATCAGCTGGCCCAGTAAAGGCGGTAAATGGCGAGAACCTTCCCATTTGCTAGCAAGCAGAAGTGTCCTTCCAGGTGGGAGAGTATGTTGGGGTGCATAAGGTGCTTGTTGTTAAGGAGATGATTCAAGAGTGTTTATTGGGAACAGACTTCCTGGAGAAAGGTGACTGTGTCATTGATGTTAAGAACAAACTCCTAACAATAGCAGGTTGTACTAAACCTGTACACTTGTTTTTGGGTGAATGTGCTTTTACATGCCATGTGATGGTTCATGAATCAACTGTTATTCCTGCCTTCCACCAAGTCCAGCTTCCAGTTGACCTGGAGCTAGCTCAGGAGAAAAGAGTACCCGACTCCATTGGTTTTTTTGAACCGAAGGCCGAGTTCCCAGACAAGCATGGGAGTCTACTGCTTGCTCACTCTTTGTCACCGACTCGTAGTGGAAAGACCACAGTACAGTTGCTGAATCCAACAGCAGTTCCAGTAACCTTGTATGGTAAGGAAAAAATTGGTGAGTTGTCTGGGCTGAGAGATATGAACATGGTGGGCTTAGTGGAGCCGTCACTGGATACAAAGCCAGCTGTTCGATCAAAAGAAGCCATTGGTAAAGCAAATGAGGACATCTTGAAAAAGGTACAGGGCCTAACAGTAAGCGAACTCGAGGGATTAAGGGCTCTCTTAAAAGAGCATTCTGATGTAATTTCCGTGGGCGATGGCGATTTGGGGCGCACTAGTATGTTACGTCACAAGATTGATACAGGAGATGCCGCGCCCATTCATCAGACAGCCCGCAGGTTGCCCTTCCATCAAAGAGAATTGGTGCATAATATGATAGAGGGGATGCTGGATCAGGGTATTGTGGAACCAGCTGAAGGTGCATGGTCGTCTCCTATTGTGCTTGCGAAGAAGAAGGATGGGTTGTACATGTTTTGCATTGATTTCCGCCGTGTGAATGATGTAACCAAAAAGGATGTACATCCAATCCCCAGAATTGATGACGCATTGGACAGTCTGGCAGGAACGAAGTTATTCTCGGTTCTTGATTTAGCCAGCGGGTACTGGCAGGTGGAGTTGGATCCTGCTGACAAGGAAAAGACAGCATTCGCCACTCCATTTGGACTACACCAGTTTCAAGTCATGCCATTTGGACTGACCAACGCCCCCAGTACTTTCAGAGGCTGATGAGCCTGTACTGTTGGGATTATGCTGGAAAACGTGTTTGGTATATCTCGATGACATTATTATTTTCAGCCAAACAGTTGAGGAACACTTGCAGCGCCTCGCCGAAGTTCTTCGAAGATTGATGGATGCCGGCCTCAAAATAAAACCAGGCAAGTGCCAACTTTTATCCAAAAGTGTGCAATATCTGGGGCACATTGTGTCAGAGAAAGGCGTGGAGGCAGATCCTGCCAAGATTAGTTGTGTTCGTGACTGGCCTGTGCCCGACAGTCGAGAGAGCCTACGTCGTTTTCTGGGATTTGTTTCCTACTACAGGAAGTTTGTTTCGAACTTTACCCAAATTGCTGCACCCTTGTTTGCCCTGACAGAAAGAACCAAACCCTGGCATTGGTGGACGACACAGTGTGAAGCTGCTTTTGTAACGTTAAAAGGTACGTTACTGTCACCACCCATCTTGTCTTTTCCGCAGTTCGATAAGACTTTCGTCCTGGATACGGATGCTAGCCAGGACAGTCTGGGAGCGGTGCTGTCACAAGATGGAGACAGACATGTTGTTGCATACGCTAGCAGGGTGCTGACAAAAGCTGAACGCCAATACTGTGCAACAAGGCGAGAGATGTTGGCAGTCGTGTGGGCGGTCCACTACTTTCGTGCCTATCTGTGGGGTCGTCGGTTCATTATACGTACAGATCACAATTCTTTGCAGTGGTTGACAAATTTCAAGGATCCACAAGGACAGGTGGCTCGGTGGTTGGACATATTAGCTGAATATGACTTCCAGATCCAGCATCGTCCCGGAGCTAAGCATGGTAATGCTGATGCACTATCAAGGCTTCCTTGCAAGCAATGTGGTCTGGCAGCCCCACCCCCACATTGTGATAAGGATCTTCCCATTGAAGAGGGCAACTGTGAGGACGTAACAAATGCTGCAATGGCTGCTGAAACCAGATTCGAAGGCGACCCTAAGCAGGAACAAAAGGAGGATGCTGATCTGCAGCAAGTTGTATCATGGCTGTTGCACAATAATGTTCCCATTGCTCTTCCCACTAGCGGTAGCTACTGGCTACAAACTCTCTGGTTGCAGAAAAATAATTTGCTATTGAAAGATGGAATTCTTTATCGTCAATGGTTGGATGTGCCGGGAGGGGGATCTAATCGTCACCTGCAGCTTGTAGTACCAAACTTGTGGATTCGAAGCGTTTTGAAACAGTATCACGATGCTTGCAGTGGCAGTCATTTTGGCACATGAAAGACGTTGGAGAAGATTCGCTGCAGATTCTACTGGCCAGGACAACGTCATGACGTGGAAAATTGGTGCAAAAGCTGTGAAAAGTGTGCTTCCAGAAAGTCCCCACCCAAAACCAGGAGAGCTCAACTTCAAACTGACATAGCTGGCTATCCACTGCAGCGAGTTGCTATGGACATACTCGGGCCCCTGCTGATGACCGATAGAGGTAACAGGTATGTGTTAGTAGTGGGTGACTATTTTACCAAATGGATGGAGGCATACCCAATGGCCAATATGGAGGCGGGGACTGTTGCGGGTATTTTTGTCCACCATTTTGTCAGCCATTTTGGAGTACCCGATATTCTCCATACCGATCAGGGCCGTAACTTTGAATCTACCTTGTTGAAAGAAGTATGCAAATTGCTAGGCATAGTCAAAACTAGAACTACGCCTTACCATCCGCAATCGGACAGTCTAGTGGAAAGGTTTAATCGTACACTGCTTAATCTCTCCAGCCTTGCAGCATCGGAGAATGAGCAGGAGTGGGACCTTCATCTCCCGATGGTCATGCTGGCCTATCGCACTAGTGTGCAAGAGTCAACTGGGTGCACACCCTTTTAATTGATGTTCGGCCGGGAGGCACGCCTCCCTGCTGATGTTATGTATGGCCTTCCCCCGTCTACCACTCCCTCACAGGTCAATCAGTATGCCCTGGACCTTAGGCTGCGACTGGAGAGTGCCTACCAACGGGTTCGAGAAAGAATGGGACTGCATCATCAACGGCAAAAGGCTCTATACGATAGAGCTACACATGGGAAACCGTACGTGGTAGATGATTTGGTATGGCTTCATTGCCCAGCAGTTCCTCGGGGGAAGTCACCAAAGCTGCATCGACATTGGCAGGGGCCATACAGGGTAGTAAAACAAATAAGTGATGTTTTGTTCTTGCTCCAAAACAGGGATTCTCGTTGGAGGCGTACGGTGGTTCATTTTGACAGGTTGAAGCCGTGTGTTGCCTTACCGGAAGCCACACCCTTGGAGGAAAACACGGTCCAACGTGACGAGGATCGGGAGACAACGCCTTTACTCGTTACACAAGAAGAGGCAACTATTACAGATCCTCTAGAGGGTATTGACGAACCAGAACCACTTGATGTTGAAGTATTTCAGAACCCGGTTGACGGAAAGCAGATGGTAGCTGAAGAGGAAATTACTACAGCACCTGTACCTCCAGAGGTTATGGGCGAGCCTGACCTACCTCAAATTGAATTTCCAGAACTACCTCAAATTGAATCTCGAAATCCGGCGGATCAACCTAGCAGAAAGTCCAACCGAAGGCACAAAAAGCCGGAAAGATTCGGACATAATATATACGACTAATTATTGACGGACTTGTTCCCAGGAGAGGGGAATAGTGTAGCGAATATAATATCATAGTTAATTATTGCGCATGCGTACTGGATCTGTGTGCCTGTATATATACTGTGCATCTACTCTTGCTGCGAACTTCTCTTGATTAAAGCTGGCCTTTACACATTGTTGCTTAGAGTATGAACCACACCCAGGCATCACACATGACCAGAGGCCAGTGATAAAACCCATTGTGGAACCCCACCCAGATATCACATGACCAGTGACCAGGGATTTACCCCATTACTGTCCTGAGTATGAACCACAACCCTGACAGTGGCCATGCAGGGATTTAACCCATTATTCATTAGTATGCGTTATGGTACCCAGCTCTCCATAGACACCCGGTAGAATATATATTTTTATTACACATTGCGGGAAATCAAGTTTTTCATTTCCGCAAAGTGTGCACAATGACCACTTTTTGAAAACGTAACTTATACATAAAGACGCTAGGTTATAGAATGTTAATGCGGTTGATCAGATACAACACAAAATACTGTACCTTTGGAGCAAACACGCGCACAGGACCTCAAATCAGTTGTTAAGATTAATTTGCACAACAACATACATATAGAATAGTATTATGCCACAAGCTATCTCATTTTCGGTTTTGAAGTGACATTAAATATGATGCAAAATGTGGAGAGTTGTTAGGTTGGGTTTGCATCCCTTTGGTGGTAGAGCTGGGGACCTGAAGTTCAGCATAGTCTCTCTAGACTTGCAGGTAGACTAGCCACTAGATTGGGGCAGCCTAAGTCCATCACAACAAACCAGATCTATGGTAGATTGAACTTGACCCTGATCAGAGCCAACTCCAGGGCCATTCTATCTAGAGTATGTGTTTAACTTTGTTGTGTGTATCTAATGCATGTATTTCATGTTTTTTTTTTTTTTTTAAACTCCTGCACTGCTGTGGACACTTCAGATACAGCTTGGAGACAGGCAATTCTAGGTCTTAGTAAGGGAGGGTTAGGTCTTCGCTCACTATACCAGCATGCACCTGCAGCATATGTAGCCTCTATTTGCTCAGCTGGGTTTGGTTCAGAGACAAATCTTCACCTCTGTTCTGCAGTTGCAGATTTTAATTCTATTGTTCCACCTGACAAGGCACTGCAAATTCACTCCTTTCTCTCAGCATCTCTGGTCTCCCAAAAAGAACTATCCAGCACATTGGACACTTGCATGTTCAATCTGCTGTTGGAAACCTCAACCAATGCTGACCGGGCACGATTGCTTTCAGTTTCCGCACCAATGCATCATCCTGGCTGTCTGCTCTACCATCACAGGGGCTGGGTCTACATCTTGATGCACCAGTCCATCAAGCTGCCATAAAATGGTGGCTATGGACACTTCCCAGGGATCACAGTGTGCACTTAGTCCTGGCAATACCCTTGACCCCTGGGACATCATGCCACCACTTGTAAGCGTGGCAGTGATGTGGTGGTACGACACAACCACCCTTCGTGATGTTCTGGCTGAAACATGCCACCGGACCCATCTTGGCATCCAAGTGGAAGCTGGCAATGACCTCACAGCCAATCATAGCCACACCCATTCAGCTAACCTTCTGTTGACTAACTGGACAACAGGCAAGACTTTGATATCTCTGTAACCTCTCCGCTTAACACACATACCCTTATGGAAGCAGAAGTGTCTGCAGGATTAGCTGCCCTCGCCACTGAAGGCAGAAAGCACAGGGCCAATGATGCAAAATGCAAAGAACTCAGCTGGTTGTGTCTTCCCCTGGTAGCAGAGACTTATGGTGCATGGGGAAATGAAGCTGTTGAAGCCTTCTCACAGCTGGCTTCTCGGCTTGGAGTACAATCTTAAACATCGCCTATAGTTAAAGTTAATTCTAAATACATCTGGTGAGGATGGCAGTGGCATTGGCCCTCACTATATGGAGGTTGAGTCTGCCATAGATGTCTCTAAGTGCAGCCGACTGGGGCCTGCATGTAAGCGTGGCATGTTGTATTGTAATATTGATTATTATAAATAAATAATGAATTAAAATTTTTGCCCATTTATATGAAAGAAGCCATTTATATGAAAGAAGAATAAATGTGATATCACAATAGACTTTCTAAGGCAGTGGGTCGCATGTGGTTGTGCATGTGTCATGTTGACATGCTTTGTATATGGCTCTGTGTAGTAACGTTGCTGATTTTAAGGGTTGAAACTTGGATAATTATGCATACACACTCACCCCCAAACGAGAATCACCGACAGGCATGGATTACATGATTTCATGTAATTACTATATATAACTTTATATATATTGTTCCACTCATTTTAAAAATGTGTACAGCTGTGTGTGGGAGCGCAACATACCTATTAGTACATGACGTCATGCATGTCAGGTATACCTTTAGTTAAGTGACCACTAGATTCTGTTCTACACCAGACCCCTGGCTAGTTACTACTAACTTATGAAAGATTGAAGGCGCCGCCGGGCCTTTTTGTAAGACTTCTTACTTTCTGGATCGTTTGCGTAACGGTTCTTGTCAAAAATGCCACGCTAAGCACATTCAAAGCAATATTTTGCGACTCGTCTGCTTATACTATGCACCCTCTATTGTTTATAATAGAATACAAGTGGTACATGATAATTAAACCAAGCTACACAAATATATGTATTCTGGTTCAGAAGGTCATAATACGATATGTCCGATCGAATGAGGCCAAGGGTAACGAGTATGCATTATCTTTGCTGTCGTAGCTTTTTAAGCATATGCAGTTTCACTAATAATAAATTCGCCGTCAGAATATTCATAGAGGCCTAATATGCGCGCTTGCTAAATTTACAAAGATGCCGCGGGGCGATAGCACAGTGGTTTAAAACCATAGTTGATGATGACAGTTCTGAACCATGCAAGAAAAAATACACAATTGTTTCACAATATATTAATAATATAGCCTACTGTCATTAAACTGGTTCCATAATAATTAAAACAGTTTGAAAATCAAACCACAACAATCAAAATTACCAAAACAGACCACAGCAGTTATTTATGTATATGATTATAGTGATCAACTGATTCATGTATAGCCCTGATTTGGATCTGTATAAATATCTATAATGTAACTAATTAACTATTAATATTACGTAATACAAATCAAGGCAAATCTATCAAGATATGGTAAGAGTTTCAATCAATCTATAAATGTTCAGACAAAACAGGGATTGAATCTGCACCTTGAAGATCAGCTCCATCAGTAAAAACACATGCTATCAGGTTATCTTCCAGTGATAAGCACCCACTTATATAGCAATATGTCAATGTGGACAGGAGCAAACACTATGCTATCCATTGCTGATGACAAAGTAGTATCCTGCAGCTGATGGTATTATAGTAGGCTCATAAAACACTTCTTTCTGGTATGAGAGAAAAGCTTCCTTAGTCTGATCTAGCTTTTTGGATCGATTAAGCTTACTCCACTTTCTCCTCAGTACGCCCATTCGGTTAACCCAATGCTTTTTCAGCTTGTTAACTTCCTCCTTTTCGGTAAGAAGGCCTACGTAAGTAAGAAACAAACCAGCAGCCTCCCAATCACTTTTAAACTTCTTAATGTAGGCCTATTTATCATAAGCTTCTAAATTGCAGATCCTTCTCTTTTCGGCCATGGAATGCTTGAAGTAGTAACGTTAACTGTGTTAAAAAATTTGTGCGCTTTCACGTAATGACTCACTTATACAAACAACAGCAATCAAACACCTTCGCATCAAACAAGAGACAACTACAATCGCAAACACAAGTTCTTATATACAGGTATCTGCATACGCGCCCACTACACAGAGCGCTGAACAATAGAACAAAGACAGTGCTGCCTCAGCCTGCCTGCGATAGTGGATAAGCAGGGTTCCAACCTCACAGAACGCATAATAGAACCCAATCACCATGTAAACACAGTCCCATGTATGCAATTATTAAAATAATTATTGATAGATTAGTCACCGCATGTCTCGTGTTTGAATGTTAGTAGCAGCGCTAAACGAAAAGTCGGTTAGAGTCGGCTAAGTCTGTAGATTGGAAAAAGTTAGTCAACTCGATTCATAGTTAACATTTCTTTCGTTTGGTCCTTGAATCGTGTAGAAAAGTCCTTGAAGTTGGTACATGGAAATTATTACGCTTTTTAACCGTATAAAAAGGTTTACAATTATTGCAAGTGTCATAATGGTACTTACAAATATAGGATCACTAGAAAGAGGAAACAAAAAGCTATCAATTCACATACTCACCTATTCATTTATTAATGCCAGAAAGCCAAAAAAAATTAGAAAACATTAATGATAAAAGCACTTATAATATTCACTTTAAGTTAGTACACTTTATTCAAACTTCTGTTAATTTCTTTTCTGACTTGAAATTCGAGTGGTATAATGAGTTGCAAAACAGTTTCTGAAATAAAACTAATACATTATTTTCATTCCCATGTCATCATCCTAAACCACTGTGGATAGGTGTCCTGTTAATCGTATTCACGACACTTAATCCAAGCATGTACACCGTGCAATTGGTGTGTGTGTGTGTGCGTGCGTCAGTGTGCATGTGTGTGTACATGTGTGTGTGCGTGTGTGTGTGTGTGTGATGAAGAATAATTCAGGCTCTATATAGTTTCGTATAGTCTCGCGGAGCTAGAACCCGCAGTATATATGCAGCTAGGCTATAGAAGGACAACCGGGATATAGGTGTGGCTATGTAGTTATTAGAAAGCCCAGTTCCATTCCAGACTCACTTCGGTTCCATACCAAAATTTCAAATTTTCGATTTTCCAAAATATTTAAATTTGATCAAACTAATAATTGAACCCATTTTACGCAATCATTCTAATTCTCTACTTTCCAATCCAAGCTGCCATCGAAATTGAGGCGAATGTCTGGCATAATGCGATTGTGTCATTAAACGAAACATCAAAAAATGGCAATAAAATGGACAAACAAGAGTGCCATTAATAGAGAAATCGAAATGGCGGAAAGGCACACAGACCCACACAAACCCATAGAGGATGAACCTATTTAAAAGGAATCTAGACTTCCTAACAGATATTGGAAGAACCTACTGGTGTGGATCAAAGTTAACCAAATTAGAATTTCAGGGTTACAGATATGGGATTGACAAATCCTCGTCTGTTTATTTTTTAATACTTGTATTATGAGCTCATCTGTGAGATGTTGTTTAACAGAGGATACTTAGCTGGGCAATACATCACATTAAGCGTTGCATGAAGAAATTTTTTTTCAATGTTCCGGATTTTTACATGGGTCTAACTTGAAATACAGCTATGACTATCATGCATACTCCAGCAATGGAATATTATACCATATTATGCCACATATACATATATGACCATGTAGCATGCCAGCACGTACGCCCTTGATGCCTTTTCAAATTCTTTTCCACTGGTGTTGAATATCTCAACCAAGGTCTGCTTGTAGGCTCGTGATTTGTGCTGTTGCTTCCACCACTTCAGCATAGCCTGAGCATCTCTGGGAGGGTTAGTGGTGATTCCAGGAGGAATACCAAGATGTGCAGCAAGAATGGAGAGGTCAGCATCACCACTGATGTGGGATGAACAAATGACCAACTCCTTATCAGACACCACTGAAAACACCTGCAATATATAACAAGGGATTTAAACATGCATGTGGATAAGAGCTTATAGCAATGTACACATTTCCATACATGTGCTGGATCCTGAATGCCATGTTCTTCAGTAGTTTTAGGAAAATATCCACCATCAAGGCTAGAAATAAATAAATAAATAATCAATCATACAGCTGATGTACAAGCCAATGAGTAGTATGGTGTGCACAGCATATAATTGATTAAAATACACACCTTTCTGCCAATTCAGACATGCCAAATCTTTCCAAATGATAGACTAGGTATGAGCGTGCTAGATGTCCCATTTTGCAAGACCATCGACATATGGGCAAGGATTTATCCTTGGAAGCATTAATGATACCTGCCTTCAGTTCTAGGGCCCTTTCTAGTTTGCTTAAATCTTCATCATTGATCTCCTCAAGTAGAACTTTAATCTCACTTTTATATAGAACACCTTCCCTGTCCTGAAGAAAAAAAGCACATTAATGATGCCGTACGAATTATCATTCTTTTAGGCACATTATAACACATTAATGCCTTTCTTGAGATGCTCCCACTGCACTGAGTATCAGTTGGACTGGTTCACCAACGTTGTTTTCCAACTAATAGTCAGGCAGTTGCAGCAGCTGAGTGATTGCTACAAAGCCAGCAATGACCATTAATAAGCATGGGCTACCATTTGTGTTCCAAACCGCGATGCTGGCCGTGGTTTGATGGCTATTTGGGTAGACCGGAGTGCAGAACTAGTCACCTTAAAAAAAAAGGTTTTTTTAAAAAGGGAAACTACTTTGTCTTTTTCCGATGTAAAACCTCAAGGTCTATTTCCTGCATCCCATGATGAGGTGTACTGTCATCAAAGCCTAATTGTACCTGGAATGACCCTATTAGATCATTACCAGTCACCCTATTAGATCATTACCAGTCACCTTTATTATACACAACCCTTGTTTTGCACTACTTAAAAATGTAATTTAGCCCCAAATTTTAATTCTCACCTTAGCAACTGGAACTTTCAACCAAAACATCTGTTCAGCAGTTGGTGCTGACAAAGTAGTAGCTGTACATCTCAGGGGGGTAGAACTTTTAGCTTCTGTTGGAAATGCAACAAAATGAGGTGATAGACCCTTGGAACATTTACATTCAAATCCAGGCCTGACTTCTATGGATGGAAACCAATGGTACAGGTTATGAGCTGCTCCAAGTAGACGTTTTAGGATTAAGCGACATGTTAAAGGGAAGTTGTGCGTATCAACATTTTGACAATGGAATTGCCGCACAATATCAATACGAATGCTAATGTTTCCTACAGATATGGTAACATTGTCTATCCTGCCATTATTGTCATCGTCACCATACAGAAAGGTGATGCAACTTGAATACATCGGGTGTTGGAAAACAATACTAAATTCAGGAGATTTGCACAGGACTGTGGCCAGTCGAACAAAGAACCCAGGAGGGACGTAACTTGAACTGAATGTGAGGTGCAAAGGAGCAGCAGTAAGAAGAGCATCATGTGGTGTTACCAAGGCATCACTTGGGCAAATAGGTAACACACAAGGCATAAAATACATCTTGCCATAGTTTCGAGGAACTGAAGAATAGGATTCTCTTGTTATCTCAGCTATTAGGGAGCAATGCTCCAATAAGTCTGCAAAGGACTGAGGTTTCACTTCACATTCAGCAATGGATGCCTTCCAGACCACATGATACAATGCCTCAACAAGGATGCCTTTCTCCCTCAGCAACCTCCATGCCCCTGCTGGACCAACTGAATCCTTTCCAGATTCCTTTGGAGCAAGGATGGTACCAAGGTGTTTAACCAACCATTCAGGCTGAGTGATGACTTTATCCTTCAAAGTTTCAATGTCAGCGTAATGGAGGAATGCCCCTAGCTCATGATAGAAGCTAAGAACACTAAAGAGAACTGTGTCATCAATTGAGCATGCTCGGGCAATGGATGCTACAATATCCAATGCCATGACTGGCCTTGATTTTGTTAGTTTGGCAAGCATTTTTCGAAACAGTACCCATGCTATGGGTGTTGGAATGCAAAGTGCTTCAGAAATAAATTCTCTTACAATGCCCTTTATTGTTTTGATTGCAGGATCTTCTTTGTTCCCTCTTCTAGTGGTATCCAATATTAAACTGCCAACTACCTGATCTGAATACGGTTTCCCCTCACATTTCAAATTTAGTTGCGAGGTAATATCATATCTCTTCTTTTCATCAATCCTGTCACCATGTGTTCCAATGATAACAATTCTAGGATATGTAGGAACAATAGCTGCACTCAGAGAATGCTGTGCCTTGTAGAATCTCTGTGCCTTGTCTGATAGGCTAGCATTAATACAGGACATCCACTGAGTCATAAGGTCTTCTCTGCTCATGAGTAGTGTCTCCAGTGGTGTTGATATGCCTCCTTGGTTCCATACTATGGCCACCCTCTCCTGCAGATCCTTTGAAGCATCAAACAGCAGGAGGAAAATGGTGCGAGATGTCAGGAATGCAGGAAGGACATCCAGAAAGACTCTCTGTCCTCCACAGTCCCACACATTAAGATATTGGTCATCTGTTAGCTCCAAGGGAGCGTTTGCTAAGGATCTGGCAGTGCCAACAATGCTAGTAAGCATTTCATGGATTTCATCTTCTAATGTTACACTTCTAGTAGATGTTTTGGTTTGCAAATTATGTAATGGTGGGTGTCCAGGATTAAATACCTTCGCAGCAATTGCATCTGCAGGAGTTTCTAGTAGGCTGCCTGATCCAATTTTCATCACTTGTTTGGCCAGCATTGCCAGTTCTTTTATCTCATCTTCCTCAGTGATGTCGCACCAATAAGCACAATCTTTATCATCAAATCTTTTCCACTGGCATTTAAGCTCCTTTGTGTCTGCCATGATAGTGCTTGTAGCTTCAGCCATTGTAGGTTTGTTCATCAGAGCCCCTAGAAGTGTGCTCTTCCCCACTCCTGCTTCTCCAATAAACATCACTCGACCATATGAAACTTTGACCTCTCCCAGCTCTAGAGCTTTTTTAAAGTTGTCTGAGGAATAGGTATAACATAGCAAGAGTTGTAGACATGTTATGCTGTACATCACCAATACATGTGTATGCTATCTATCATAGTTCCATACAAATTGAAACAGGTCACTGTGGCTATGTTACTTAGTTCCAGATAAAAGACATTAAATATGTACTCTAATAGTCGAATGTATATTTAAACATGCCAATCATTGTAAATTGCATGTTATGAATGTGTAAGAACACGAGTACTCCTGTAATTATGCACACCTCACTCTCTCTCCCTCCCTCCCTCCCTCCTCTCTCTTTCATTCATTAGTCAAACAGCCCAATATGCTACAGCTATTAATACACCGAAACGTAACTCACCATTATCCTATGTTGAAAAAAGAGCCACCATCTGGAAATATATTCAACTAACATGTATCATACAACTCTGTATGTTATGGAGCATAAGCTGAAGTTTGCATTAGTGATGTGCATGTAATAAAAATTGCTTGCCCAGATGCATAGTGCTCATTTCTCACAGCTATTATAGTTGCTGGACTGAATTTCTCAACATATGGTATTCTTACAAATGAAAGTGAGCTACTTCTATGATTCCATAGATGGACTACATATGATATAGTTCAAGCGAAAATGTCATAATGCTTACTATCTGCAGCATACTCTACCACACCAATCTTTAATGGCATATTTCATTTCTGTCCCTAATGTCTTCTCCGTATGGTACAATTACCCCCAGGGTTCAAAATATCCATCTGCAGCAATCCCTATTGCTTCAAAATCAGTATATATGTAGAAGAGTTCTATTGTCCTGTTCATTAATTTTTACTCTATCCGTTGCTAAGATGTATCTGTGCAAAATATATTTTCCCACCTGATTCGCCCCAATCACTTACACTCCTTCCATACATTTGACAGAACAATGATTGCCGGGAAAATGTGCACATGCATACTTTGCACAGCTATCTTCGCAACAGATAGGGTAAAGAAATAACAAACAGATCAAATCAATAGCAACGTGACTCTTCTATGAATATACCAGTTTTGAAGCAACTGGCTTAGATGACCTAAGGGACAGAAACATTTCATAGTGAAATGAGTCGTTGCAAATAATACATCGGTAGCTTTAATCATTTGAAAGTTATAGCTTTATTCAGCAATACCGCATTTTCACTTGAACTGTCCCTATTATTAAATAGGACAATTTTAATGTTTAATCTCCCACAATCCTTTTTTAAGAATGGCCATCCTTAAATAAGGATGATGAACACTTTCTAAAAGAATGATGTATACTTTATGCTTTGTTTTATATTAGTGATTCACAAGATCATGCAGATCAGCGATACTGCCGTGATTAAAACAGGTTTGGCTTGCTCAAAAACCAGTATTACAGAGTAAATACGGCGAAACCGCCATTTGCCGTTGGCGATATAGTATAGTGAGCAAATTTACTTTGTATGACGTATGGCAAGGAAGGACAGGTTTCTGGTAGCTCTAGGAGTAGAATGTACACTGACAGATGGATGGATCTGTGAAACAATATCCACGGCTTCAACAATCTACGCTCATGTACCGGCCAGTTACTTCCAAACATAGATAATAGCTTACAAAGATCGAAGCGATTGCATACACTCGAAAGTGTCAAGATAAGCAACCTGCTTAGATACCGAGGGAGCCACAGAAAGCGACGGATGTAGTTCCTCAGTACGGATGGATGACATACATGTAGGCCCAGGTGACCAAAGTGGCTGCACTGCATGATTCGTCAAATGACAGTGACAGCGACAGCAACACTAGGCTTAGGCAATAGCGTGGTCCCTTCGAGTCTAATTAATTGGGGATAAGCTCCACTATGCTCAAACACATATCGTATGCCAATTGGCAACGCTTCCTAGATCCCCCCCTCCCCCCCCCCCCCCCCGAATGCACCTTTGTACATGGTACTGTACTCTGTGCTCAATGATAGGACTAGAAGGCACACACCGTTCGACGGAGCGGCGGCAGAACACCCACATGCAGTGCACATGGTTTCAGTGAGGCTAGGGTACGTCTATGCTGGCATTTGAGCAGAAGTGAGCATCTACATCAGTACATGTCATTATACAAATGCTTAATATTAATTTTTAAGCGTTATGGTGGAAATAAGCATAACTTATTAACCACAAGTTATTTCTTTGATGAATCAGGTTGTGAGTATAGCTGGATCAACTGGCTATCAGGGAAAATCAAGAGTTTTAAAACTATTGTGGTTTTAATGGTCAATAATCTGTACTGTTGTGATCCTTATTTAAGGATGGTGTCAATCCTTAAAAAAGGATGTGCCACTTCCTCCATATTTACCACAAGGACATTGATCATATTGACATCATTTAAAATTTGTTATGGAGGCTAATCAGTACACAATTGACCAATAGCATTAATTTTATCTTACTTACTTAGTTAGCAAAAATATGCAATGTAAAGGATGATTCTTATTTAAGGATAATGACATCCTTAAATAAGGATTTTCCCTGGAGATTAAACATTAAACTACATTTGTGGTAAACCACTACACACTACTATAAATTCAAACCTGCATATCTTCCGAGCTCTTCTGCACTTATAGCCACATCAGTTCTGTATTTAATTCTATGTTTACACTCTATGTGCCCTCTACACTAATCCATACAAATACTCAGTAACCTTCAGAGTTAAAAACATGTAAAACTGATCAATTGAATGGAATCTCTTCTAAAACTTAGAATGGAGCTAAACAAAAATGTGCATGCATGGTTTCCCACTTGATTTGCTAGATTGGCGCGGATTGTATGGGAAGCCATGTACGCACTTTGCACAGCTATCGAATGAACAGAACAAATCAATACTCTACATATGTAACAAATTTGAAGCGATGTGAACGCTCCTACCAGAAGATGAGGCTGTTTGTAACCCTATGGGGCATCAGACCAAGTAACATCAGTACCTCATGTGAGTAAGACCAAACATGTATTTTATGTACATACAGAAATGGTGTATGTTAAAAATAGGAACCCAATAGTGTTAATATGTAGGAAGATATATCACTTTGATTTGGATGCTATATAATCCACAAGCCTCATTTTGTCATAGAAAGTTTCACATATGGAATTGGGGCTTGTAAATTTTTAATATACACACAACATACCGCTATATGTGAAAATACATTTAGGTGTCTTACTCATGCGGAGGGGTACTGATGTTACTAGGGTCCAAATGGTCACATCTTCAGGTAGGAGGTGCAAAATCCTCAGGACGTTCGGTGCCAGAAGATTAACATCACAACATACACACGCATGGGTATCTCAATAATATACCAATAACTATTATTAAATCTCAGTTACATGATACTCCCATAGATTACTCCTCTTCTCCAACTGCTTCTCCTGCCAAGTGTTGTCCTGTCGATGCTACTGACTGAGCATAGCAGATGCAGAGGTTGAAGATTGGTCCCCCTACCTTCCATTGACGATGGGGCCACCACAGCCCCAGAAACAGGTCAGGTCCTCCCACACATTTGATCCACTGACTGGAGTAACTGATGTAGAATTCGCTTGTGGCTGCGCTCTCCCTTGTTCTTTCAATTCCTTTATTTCTCCTCTCCTTCGTCTTTTGACGTCATTGCCACGTCTCCATCTCGTTCATTTTCTTCAACTTCACTTGTACTCATTACACAGGGATTGGACTTCATTTCATCTGAATGCAATCTCCATGAGAACATATGTTTTGGTGTACCTCGCAAATCTGGACTCGGCACCACAAGTTTCTCTCCCCACCATCAATGTTACTGAGGTCACCTCCGTGGTAGCATGTCGAGCATTTGTGTAGGTCAACAGAAACTGGTCCACCTGTGTTGTAGTGTTCTCTCCTCATGTTTTGAAACCTTTAGTGTTCTCTTCAGCATCTGGACAAATCACTCAGCTGGACCATTGATTACTGGATGGCAAGGACTGAATTTAATGTTTTACGTTGCTAACATTCACAAACATCTGGAACTCATGTGTTACAAATTAGGGGCCATTATCTGTCACCAATTGCTGTACTGAGAATGCCATGAAAAGAGTCCACAGTTCCTGTATAGTTGTGGATGCTGCAATGTCCTTCATCATCACAATTGTGGAGTGATGGACTATAAAAGCTGCAATTATAATAACGCACGTGATACATGGTGACAATTAAGTATAGTCTTTGGCTCAGTAACAGCTTACTGGGATTGAAAAGCAGACTACTTTACCTGTTTGTGTGTGTTATATACCAATTACCGCTATGATTTTGGGAAACCGGGAGGCAGGCCTGGTTGCGTTCGTAGGTTTAAGCGATTCCGTGATGCATCAGCTCTGAAAGAAACTGAAGTAGGAATGCACATTGGTGCTCCGATTCATATGATGGGCAGTGGACGTTTCATGGTCTTTTGGTTTGAATGATGCAGACAAGATATACAGAGTAGTGAGGAATCAATATGAATCCTACATTGTCAAGAAGCAGAACTCATTTATGAGCATGCCAAGTTTAACTAGGAGGATGGAGAGCCAGTAGATGACTTTATTAAATTAGAGAAGGCCATCATCACTTTGGCACACCAGCCTGAAAGTGTAAAGCTACAGCAAGCAACAGAAAGGGAAGATTAGAAGGTAGTGAATGTGGAGTTGGAAGCAGTGTCAGTCAAACAGCATTCATCTAAACTGCAATCTCAAAGTGGAGGAACTTTGTCTCTATCTGATAGGATGCATTCCAGGTGTGGATGATCTCCACTACATGCCTTCCAGCAATGCCCAGCTAGAAATATAATATGCTATTGCTGTGGTAAAAAGGGGCATTGGCAATCACATTGTCAAACCTCCATGGAAGTTAGTACAGTCAAGGAGTAGAGATGTGCTGGTTTTATTGGCAATTTAGATGCTGGTGTGAAACAACCCTGGTTTGTCACTCTCAAGCTTCAGAGCATATGTGTTCGATTTAAAATCAACACAGGGGCAAATGTTAGTTATTCCAGTGTCAGTGTTTAAGAGAATAAAGAATGCATGGTGTGTGGTCCTGCCCAAAATGCTCTTCATGTTGTTGGCAAGTTTAGAAACACCACAGTGAGGTTACAAGTGAGGAAGTGTACATAGTATGAGGCCTGCAAACACCTTTAATAGGATGTCCAGCAATCATGGCTTTGGGGATTGGTCTTAAGAGTGTGTGTATGATACTGAACCAGGTGACTATGCAACAAGGATTTTCAACAGGTATCTCAATTTGTTCACTGTCCTTGGAACTCTGGAAGAGAGTATGAAATATGTCTATGATCACATGCAAAACCTTCTGCACTTTGTACTCCATAGAGAGTTGCCCTCCCACTCATGAGTGCTGTGAAAGAAGAGTTCGAGAGAATGACAGATTTGGGAGTGATATGGTCCGTACAAGAAGCAACAGCGTGATGTGCAGGCATGATGGTGGTCCCTAAAGCAGATGGCAAGATATGTATATGTGTGGACTTCACAAAGCTGAATGTAAGTTTATGTAGAGAGCTACACGTTACCTTGTGTGGAACAAATATTGGCACAGCATAGTGAAGTGACAGTGTTTCTAAATTGGATGCAAACTCTGGCTTTTATCAAATCAAGTTGTCAGAATTATCATCTCCACTCACAATGTTTATAACTCCATTTGGGAGATTTCGCTTTCCATTTGGGATCACTTCTGCACCAGAGATATTCCAGAAGCACATGTCTGAAATTCTCCTTGGTCTTGATAGAGTTGTACGTATGATGGATGATGTCTTGATTTTTGTGCCCAATGTACAGTGGTTTAGGACCAGGAGATCATGCTAGGAATGGAATTTTGTCTTGAAGTGGAAAAACTGTTGTGTAACACCCTAGAGTACCTAAATCTATTATAAAACTGTAAATGAGTAAAATGCAGCGAGAAGGGAAGCACTAAACATGCTATTTGGCGACCTAATTGAAAAACATAAGCTAACAGTATCTGACAGTAATGGTAAACAATAAAGAAATTTGTAAATAGACATTTTTTACTAGCATTGCAATGATACATGATTTACGGAAATAATTATGCATGGGAGCAGAGATATTTGTGGTCAAAAACGACGCCATTTTATGTATGAACCTGCTTTACATTGGATGCACAACAAAGCTAGCGGGCTATTAAATTCTTTTGGTGTATATCACTTATCATAGGGCCTTACTAAATACTCACTGAATCTTGCCAATTCCAAAACCAAAGCGAAAAAACACAAAACAACAAAACCGTATTCTCAATGCTACATCATTAATAACGCAGTTAAACAGCCACACCTAACTCAATAAAACAGCAAGTTTCATTGTGCATCTACTGGGGCTAGCTGCTTTGTTCATCCTGGTTGTTGACTTGATTCATGAGGATCACTTCAATGCTCTGGCATGCCAAAAGCTTTGAATTCAAAAATGTCATTTAGAGGTTCCAGAAAGCTGATGTTGATGTTTGCTAAGTGTACATGTTCGAGATCACATTTTTGGTTCACAATGTCTTGCTTTCACTGGCTTCAATTAACATAAATTTCTAAGGTCAGGACCTATGGTAGTAGGTCTTATGTAGGATTGGCTCCGTAGGCATGGTTTCGATCGAGCGTTAGAAAACAAAGTATACGCTTCATAGCCACTTGCTAGTCACTATAAAATCTGCCCAAAACAAGCGGCATCATAGTACAATGCATGTTGTTCGCAACGCTGCGGTTTTCTCCAGATGGTATAGTCAATCCCTCGTATCTGCCTTTTATTTTTCTCCTTCTCCTTCTTATTCTCCTTCCTTTCGTCAAACATAACTCAAGTTAGGAACAATCGGAAAAATATTAACTTTGCACCAGAATGTAATGCGCTAAATGCGATGTTTCATCCATTGTGACTATCAGTTTCGATATAGATTTATAGAGTGTGCGTGGGAGTATTTTTGCCGATTTATAAAAAATAAAGTATGCTTGTGGATGGACAGCTGGATAAGGATTGTAACTAAATGCTTGGACCCATATGTTGCTGTGCTTTCGTCTATACAAATTGCTATTGGAACTTTGATGTATTGCCCAGGTCAATAACCATTTGAATCATGTTTATTAAGCACGTGATCTTTCCTGTGTTCTTTTTTCGTGTGTGCATGCATATCTATGGTGTGTGTTCTAATATGGTAGTGAAACATGCCTTTGTGTCAAAGAGATCGGTTCAATGTAAGCAAAGCATGAATGTAGTTCAGTGGCAAACAAAGCAAAAGCCGGAGAACATTACCAGGTGAACTCTGAGCAGAAGCAAGACCTGCAATGACCTCTGCACCTGTAATGACCCACTTGGGACACAAAATGAGAGTTACAATTTGATGACAATGGAAGCAAACAGAAGAATCCTCTTGTAGTCACTGAAGGTCATTGCAGGTCTCAGTTGCTCCCCACCACAGCAATTCTTGTACAGGGGAACGTTCAGTAATACACCAGGTACAGATGCCCATCCACTCCTTTGTGGTTTCTCATTCTCATTTACAGTGCTCACATGCCTTAAAAAGCGCATCATTTGCTCGAGTCATGTCAGACTCATTACATCCAAATGCGTAGTCAACACAAAGGAGGTGTGGTTAAGGTTATTCATGCTGCGGAAGTGTGTGTTTTGGGCATCTCATCGCGGTGGTCAACGACACATCTCACTCTATTGAGGAACCCTGCAGAAGATGGTCTGATTGTCACTTAGCTTCCCTGTGGCAATATGCCACTGATCATGCCAGGAAGTCTAACTCCAAACATCACAAGGAGCAAACAAAAGAGTAATTAAAGTCGGTTCCACCATCCAGAAAGTAAAAATTATGTTCTCTTTTTTAAAAATAAAAGGTTCATGGGGTCTAAATAAAAGGTTAGAAATATTATTTTCCGCAGACAATCTCATGTTATTGAAAATTCAGTGAGTCGAATACTAATGAGCGACTATTATTAAAGATAATTAACAAGTAGCGATTCCACGTCGGGACACTGCCTCTCTAGGACCCCCTCCACACAGTATAACCCTCCTGCTCCACCACTACATGCAACCCCCACTTCCACCTCAACAATTACACACCATTTGGGGATCCAAATACACATCTTCATATCTGGCTGCTGCAACTAAATATTCTTGCAACCCAATTGGACACAATTTTCTTAACAGAAATTAGATGAAACAAGTAATAAAAACATTCTCTATGAGAAAGTTGGTGGCATATAGAATTGGAATAAGATTGGAAGATTGGTGTAAAAAGGAAGGAAACAAGGGTCTAATAAGAAGGGGAAATGTATAATAGTCCAATATTTCACACAAAAACATATATATAATGTCCTACAAATGGGCAAAATATAGGACTATTATACATTTCCCCTTCTTATTAGACCCTTGATTCATTCCTTTTTACACCAATATTTCAATCTTATTCCAATCCTATTATGCCACCAACTTTCTCATAGAGAATGTTTTTATTACTTGTTACCATTTAAGACCATGCTACAAGATCAACTATTTTGGAATGGTAAAAATAATTTTAACATTGTTTCTGCTCATGTTAGGGATGTAAGGATTCAGGTACACTACACATGTACCTCCAAATGGCCCTGCTACCAAAATTTTACCATCCAAAACAATTGATTCTACAGTAATTTGTTTTAAAATTATATAAGTGGTAACTATTAAATAACGCGTAGATGTGACTTACCGTATGTCGGTGATTAGCATTATAGTAGATGTATGGTCAGGGTACGAGATTTTTTGTTTATCCAGCCCTATATACCAAATTAGGACTACTCGCTTTTTTATTTCACCCGAAGCATCACACATGTTTCTGACCCCTAAAGATAAAATCCGGATATATGCTGAAGCGATTTAAGCCGTTGGTGCTCATGGACAAGGTTTCTAGCTCGAGTTCTTCGTGGCAGAAAAAATGAAGAAGAAGAATAAAGATTGCGGTGAATAACAATTGGACCAGGTACGAGACATGGGCACGAGTATTTTCGTTCTCTATAAGCGTGTGCTGTTGTGACACAGAACCAACGCAAAACTGTTCATATTTGTGTTATTGTTTGATACCGACAAAGAGGGAAATGATCCGATTCACCGTCGTCCCTCCAGACGCAAGTCACGTTTTTTAAAATCACATTCACTATATGGCATCAATCCTGTATGGAACCTGCTTCCGCAGGATCTGATACCTCACTATTGAACTTAGTAACTAAACATTAGTGCTGTTCCACCGTACATTCAGATATTGAATTGCGTTATTAAAATCAACATCTACATGTATAACCATTATCTCGAATAACTTTGATAATGCAGCCCATACGCTTCAACAAAGATATACCCTCATACATGAGCACAGTCATGTACAAATAACGGACGTCCATATCAACAAGCCGATTGGGAAATTTTATCCTAATAGCGCAAGGGATAGAAAATCTACAGGAGTACAAATTTGAAGTTCTACACAAACCAGACATTCAGCATTTCTAGACAAACTTTAGGCCAGTGCACCATGCGATAAGTGTAAAACTACTGGAACTTACCCCCTTCATTCCAGATCACATCACAGTGAAGTAAATAAAAATAATGAACATAACACCATACAAGTACTACATGTGGTGAAAAAAAAATAACTGGTACTTACAGTCTTCATTTCAGATCAAAGCGAAGCAAGAATGAAAAGAATGAACATGATGCCATACAAGTACAACATTTGGTGAGTGCGAAACAACTGGTACTTACAGTCTTCATTGCAGATCACAGAGAAGTAGGAATTAAAAGAATCAACATGATACCATACAAATACTACATATGGTGAGTTAGAAACAACTGTTACTTACAGCCTTCATTGCAGAGTACAGTGAAGTAGGCATTAAAAGAATAAACATGATACCATATAAATACGACATGTAGTAAGTGCAAAACAGCAGGTACCAACCGGCTTCATTGCAGATCACAGAGAAGTAGGAATTAAAAGAATGAACATGATACCATACAAGTACTACATATGGTGAGTTAGAAACAACTGTTACTTACAGCCTTCATTGCAGAGCACAGTGAAGTAGGCAATAAAAGAATAAACATGATACCATATAAGTACGACATGTAGTAAGTGCAAAACAACAGGTACTAACCGGCTTCATTGCAGATCACAGTGAAGTAGGAATTAAAAGAATGAACATGATACAATACAAGTACTACATGTGGTGTGTGTGAAACAACATATACTTACCAGCTTCATCGCAGATCACAGTGAAGTAGGAAATAAAATAATGAACATGATACCATACAAGTACTACATGTGGTGAGTGGGAAACAACTTGTACTTACCAGCTTCATCTAAGATCACGGTGAAGTAGGAATAAAAAGAATGAACATCATACCTTACAAAGTACTACATGTAATGAGTGTGAAACAACTTGTACTTACCAGCTTCATTGCAGATCACAGCGAAGTGGAAATTAAAACAATAAACATGATACCATACAAGAACTATGTCCGGTGAGCGTAAAACAAATGGAACTTACCGCCTTTATTACAGATCACAGTGAAGTAGAATGAACATGATACCATACATGGATAGTGCAAAACAACTGGTACTTACACCCTTATTGCAGATTACAGTGAAGTAGGAATGAAAAGAATGAACATGATACCATACAAGTACTACAAGTGGTGAGTGTGAAACAAAAGGTACTTACCGGCTTCTTTTCAGATCAGAGACGTAGGAAATAAAAAATGAACTACCAGTATAGAATGTGGTGAGTGGTAAACAACTGGTACTTACCCACTTCAATGGAGATCACAGTAAGTAGGAATTAAAAGAATGAACATGACACCATACAAGTACTACATAAGGTAGGTGTGAAACAACTGGTACTTACCTCCTTCATTTCAGATCACAGTGAAGTAGGAATGTAAAAAATGTACTACAAGTACTGAATGAGGAGTGTGAAACAACTGGTACTAACCCACTTCAATGGAGATCACAGTGAAGTAGGAATTTAAAAAATGAACATGACACCATACAAGTAATACATGGTTGAGTGTGAAACAACTGGTACTTACTTCCTTCATTGCAGATCACAGTAAAGTTGGTAGGAAATAAAAGAAAGAACATGATCAACACAAGTACTCCATGTGATGAGTGTGAACCAACTGTTACTTACCAACTTCATTGCAGATCACAGTGTAAAAGAATGCACATGATACCATACAAGTACTACATTTGGTGAGTGCTAAACAATTGGTACTTACAGGCTTCATTGCAGATCGCAGTAAGGTAGGAAATGAAAGAACGAACATGATGCCATACAAGCAATATGTGAAACTACTGGTACTTACTTCCTTCATTGCAGATCACAGTAAAGTAGGAATAAAGGAATGAACAAGATACCAAACAATCTACATGGTTGAGTGTGAAACAACTGGTACTTACCGCCTTCATTGCAGATCACAGTGAAGTAGAAAGTAAGAGAATGAACATCGCGCAATACAAGCACTACAAGTGGTGAGTGTGAACCAACTGTTACTTACCCTCTTCTTTGCAGATCACAGTAAAGTAGGAATAAAAAGAATGAACATGATGCCATACAGGAACTACATGTGGTGAGTGTGAAACAACGGGTACTTACAGTCTTCATTGCAGATCACAGTGAAGTATGAATTTAAAGAATGAAAAAAATACCATACAAGTACTACATTGTTGAGTGTGAAACAACTGGTACTTACCGACTTCATTGCAGATCACAGTAAAGTAGGAAATAAAGGAATGAACATGATACCAAACAATCTACATGTGGTGAGTGTAAAGCAACTGGTTCTTACAAGCTTCATTGAAGATTACAGAGAAGTAGAGTGAATATGATACTATGCAAGTACTACAAGTACTACATGTGGTGAGTGGTACTTACCAACTTCATTGCAGATCACAGAGGAGAAGGAATGAAAAGAATAAACATGATGTCATACATGTACTACATGTGGTGAGTGTGAAACAACTGTACTTACATCCTTCATAGCAGATCACAATGAGGTAGGAATTAAAAGAACAAACATGATACCATGCAGTTACTAAATGTGGTGAGTGTGCAACATCCCATACTTACACTCTTCATTGCAGATCAAAGTGAAATAGGAATTAAAAGAATGAACATGTAATGATGCAAGTACGGAATGTGGTGAGTGAGAAACAACTGGTACTTACCCTCTTCATTGCAGATCACAGGGGAGTAGGAATTCAAAGAAAGAACATGATACCATGCAAGTACTACATGATTGACTTACCGGCTTCATTGCAGATCACAGTGAAGTAGAAATTAAATGAAACAACATGATCCCATATAAGTACTACATGTGGTGAGTGTCAACCAACTGATACTTACTACCTTAATTGCAGAGGTAGGCATTAAAAGGATGAGCATGATACCATACAAGTAGTACAAGTGGGGAGTGTTAAACAACTGGTACTTACAGTCTTCATTGCAGATCAAAGTGACATACGAATAAAAAGAATAAACATGATATACTATGCAAGTACTATATGTGGTGATTGTAAACAAGTGGTACTTACAGGCTTCATTGGTGATCACATTGAAGTAGGAATCAAAAAGAATGAACATGATGTCATAAAAGTATTACATGCGGTGAATGTGAAACAAAGGGAACTTACATACTTCTTCATTTCCGATCACAGAGAAGTAGGAATTTTAAATATTAACATGATACCATATAAGTTGTACATGTGGTGAGTGCGAAACAACAGGTTCTTACCAGCTTCTTTGAAGATTACAGAGAAGTAGAATGAATATGATACCATACAAGTACTATATGTGGTGAATGGTACTTACCCACTTCATTGCAGATCACGGTGAAGTAGGAATTAAAAGAATGGTACATATAATTACTACACATGGTGAGTGTGAAACATCTGGTACTTACAGTCTTCATTACAGATTAAAGTGAATGAGGAATTAAAATAATGAACATGATTGATGCAAATACTGAATGTGGTGAGAAAGGAACAACTGGTACTTACGCTCTTCATTGCAGATAACATTTAAGTAGAAATTAAAAGAATGAACATGATACCATACAAGTAATATGTGAAACAACTGGTACATACCTCCTTCATTGCAGATCAAAGTGAAGTAGGAAATAAAAGAATGAACATCATACCATACTAGTACTACATATGGTGAGTCGCGAAAAAACAAGGAACTTACCTCCTTCGTCACAGATAACAGTGAAGTAGGAAATAAAAGAATGAACATTATGCCATACATGTTGTGAGTTAAACAACTGGTACTTACAGTCTTCATTGCAGATCACAATAAGGTAGGAAATGAAATAACGAACATGATGCCATGAAAGTACTACATGTTTTGTGCGCGAAACAACTGGTACTTACCATCTTCATTGCAGATCACAGTGATGTAGAAATTAAAAGAATTAACATAATACCACACAAGCACTCCATGTGGTGAGTGTGAAACAACTGGTACTTACCGGCTTCATTGAAGATCACAATTAAGTAGGAATTCAGAGAACGAATATGATACCACGCAGTTACTACATGCATGTGGTGAGTGTGAAACATCTGGTACTTACAGTCTTCATTGCAGATCAAAGTGACATACGAATAAAAAGAATAAACATGATATACTATGCAAGTACTATATGTGGTGATTGTAAACAAGTGGTACTTACAGGCTTCATTGGTGATCACATTGAAGTAGGAATCAAAAAGAATGAACATGATGTCATAAAAGTATTACATGCGGTGAATGTGAAACAAAGGGAACTTACATACTTCTTCATTTCCGATCACAGAGAAGTAGGAATTTTAAATATTAACATGATACCATACAAGTTGTACATGTGGTGAGTGCGAAACAACTGGTTCTTACCAGCTTCTTTGAAGATTACAGAGAAGTAGAATGAATATGATACCATACAAGTACTATATGTGGTGAATGGTACTTACCCACTTCATTGCAGATCACGGTGAAGTAGGAATTAAAAGAATGGTACATATAATTACTACACATGGTGAGTGTGAAACATCTGGTACTTACAGTCTTCATTATAGATTAAAGTGAATGAGGAATTAAAATAATGAACATGATTGATGCAAATACTGAATGTGGTGAGAAAGGAACAACTGGTACTTACGCTCTTCATTGCAGATAACATTTAAGTAGAAATTAAAAGAATGAACATGATACCATACAAGTAATATGTGAAACAACTGGTACATACCTCCTTCATTGCAGATCAAAGTGAAGTAGGAAATAAAAGAATGAACATCATACCATACTAGTACTACATATGGTGAGTCGCGAAAAAACAAGGAACTTACCTCCTTCGTCACAGATAACAGTGAAGTAGGAAATAAAAGAATGAACATTATGCCATACATGTTGTGAGTGTTAAACAACTGGCACTTACAGTCTTCATTGCAGATCACAATAAGGTAGGAAATGAAATAACGAACATGATGCCATGAAAGTACTACATGTTTTGTGCGCGAAACAACTGGTACTTACCATCTTCATTGCAGATCACAGTGATGTAGAAATTAAAAGAATTAACATAATACCACACAAGCACTCCATGTGGTGAGTGTGAAACAACTGGTACTTACCGGCTTCATTGAAGATCACAATTAAGTAGGAATTCAGAGAACGAACATGATACCACGCAGTTACTACATGCATGTGGTGAGTGTGAAACATCTGGTACTTACAGTCTTCATTGCAGATCAAAGTGACATACGAATAAAAAGAATAAACATGATATACTATGCAAGTACTATATGTGGTGATTGTAAACAAGTGGTACTTACAGGCTTCATTGGTGATCACATTGAAGTAGGAATCAAAAAGAATGAACATGATGTCATAAAAGTATTACATGCGGTGAATGTGAAACAAAGGGAACTTACATACTTTTTCATTTCCGATCACAGAGAAGTAGGAATTTTAAATATTAACATGATACCATACAAGTTGTACATTTGGTGAGTGCGAAACAAATGGTTCTTACCAGCTTCTTTGAAGATTACAGAGAAGTAGAATGAATATGATACCATACAAGTACTATATGTGGTGAATGGTACTTACCCACTTCATTGCAGATCACAGTGGAGTAGGAATTAAAAGAATGAACATGATGTCATACAAGTACTACATGTGGTGAGAGTGAAACAACTTCACTTACATCCTTCATTGCAGATCACAGCGAAGTAGGAATAAAAAGAAAGAACATGATACCATACAAGTACTACATGTTTGAGTGTGAAACAACTGGTACTTACCTGCTTCATTGCAGATCACGGTGAAGTAGGAATTAAAAGAATGGTACATATAATTACTACACATAGTGAGTGTGAAACATCTGGTACTTACAGTCTTCATTACAGATTAAAGTGAATGAGGAATTTAAAATAATGAACATGATTGATGCAAGTACTGAATGTGGTGAGAAAGGAACAATTGGTACTTACGCTCTTCATTGCAGATAACATTTAAGTAGAAATTAAAAGAATGAACATGATACCATACAAGTAATATGTGAAACAACTGGTACATACCTCCTTCATTGCAGATCAAAGTGAAGTAGGAAATAAAAGAATGAACATCATACCATACTGGTACTACATATGGTGAGTCGCGAAAAAACAAGGAACTTACCTCCTTCGTCGCAGATAACAGTGAAGTAGGAAATAAAAGAATGAACATTATGCCATACATGTTGTGAGTGTGAAATAACTGGTACTTACATCCTTCATTGCAGATCACAGTGAGGTAGGAAATAAAAGAGTGAACATGATACCATACAAGTAATATGTTAAACAACTGGTACTTACCTCATTCATTGCAGATCAAAGTGAAATAGGAAATAAAATAGTGAACACAATACCATACAAGTAATATGTGAAACAACTTGTACTTACCAGCTTCATTGCGGATCACAGTGAAGTACGAAATAAGAGTGAACATGATACCAAACAAGTACTACATGTCTAAGTGTGAATAATCTGGTACATACCCTCTTCATTGAAGATCACAGCGCAGTAGAAATTAAAACAATGAACACAATACCATACAAGTACTACATGTGGTGAGTGTGAAATAACTGGAACTTACCACCTTCATTGCAGATCACAGTGAAGTAGGAATTCAAAGAATGAACATGGTATCATACAAGTGTGAACAACTGGTACTTACCGGCTTCATTGAAGATCACAGTGAAGTAGGAATTCAAAGAATGAACATGATATCATACAAGTGTGAACAACTAGTACTTACCAGCTTCATTGAAGATCACAGTGAAGTAGGAATTCAAAGAATGAACATGGTATCATACAAGTGTGAACAACTGGTACTTACCGGCTTCATTGAAGATCACAGTGAAGTAGGAATTCAAAGAATGAACATGATATCATACAAGTGTGAACAACTAGTACTTACCGGCTTCATTGAAGATCACAGTGAAGTAGGAATTCAAAGAACAAGCATGATACAATGCAGTTACTACATGTGGTAATTGTGAAACATCTGGCACTTACAGACTTCATTGCAGATCAAAGTATTAAAAGAACAAACATGATACCATACAAGTACTACATGTGGTGATTGTAGAACAAGTGGTACTTACAAACTACATTGGATGGAAGTAGGAATTAAAAGAATGAACACAAGTACTATATGTGGTGAGTGAGAAATAACTGGAACTTACATACTTCATAGCAGATCACAGTGAAGTAGGAATTACAAGAATGAAAATGGAACGATGCAAGTACTGAATGGGGTGAGTGAGAAACAACTGGACTTACACTCTTCATTGCAGATCAAAGTGACGTAGGAATTAAAAGAATGAACATGAAACGATGCAAGTACTGAGTGTGTTGAGTGAGAAACAACTGGTACTTACCCTCTACATTGCAGATCACAGTGAAGTAGGAATTCAAAGAATGAACATGGTATCATACAAGTGTGAACAACTGGTACTTACCGGCTTCATTGAAGATCACAGTGAAGTAGGAATTCAAAGAATGAACATGATATCATACAAGTGTGAACAACTAGTACTTACCAGCTTCATTGAAGATCACAGTGAAATAGGAATTCAAAGAATGAACATGGTATCATACAAGTGTGAACAACTGGTACTTACCGGCTTCATTGAAGATCACAGTGAAGTAGGAATTCAAAAAATGAACATGATATCATACAAGTGTGAACAACTAGTACTTACCGGCTTCATTGAAGATCACAGTGAAGTAGGAATTCAAAGAACAAGCATGATACAATGCAGTTACTACATGTGGTGATTGTGAAACATCTGGCACTTACAGACTTCATTGCAGATCAAAGTATTAAAAGAACAAACATGATACCATACAAGTACTACATGTGGTGATTGTAGAACAAGTGGTACTTACAAACTACATTGGATTGAAGTAGGAATTAAAAGAATGAACACAAGTACTATATGTGGTGAGTGAGAAATAACTGGAACTTACATACTTCATAGCAGATCACAGTGAAGTAGGAATTACAAGAATGAAAATGGAACGATGCAAGTACTGAATGGGGTGAGTGAGAAACAACTGGACTTACACTCTTCATTGCAGATCAAAGTGACGTAGGAATTAAAAGAATGAACATGAAACGATGCAAGTACTGAGTGTGTTGAGTGAGAAACAACTGGTACTTACCCTCTACATTGCAGATCACAGTGAAGTAGGAATTCAAAGAATGAACATGGTATCATACAAGTGTGAACAACTGGTATTTACCGGCTTCATTGAAGATCACAGTGAAGTAGGAATTCAAAGAACAAGCATGATACAATGCAGTTACTACATGTGGTGATTGTGAAACATCTGGCACTTACAGACTTCATTAATTGCAGATCAAAGTATTAAAAGAACAAACATGATACCATACAAGTACTACATGTGGTGATTGTAGAACAAGTGGTACTTACAAGCTACATTGGAGATCACATTGAAGTAGGAATTAAAAGAATGAACACAAGTACTATATGTGGTGAGTGAGAAATAACTGGAACTTACATACTTCATAGCAGATCACAGTGAAGTAGGAATTACAAGAATGAAAATGGAACGATGCAAGTACTGAATAGGGTGGGACTTACACTCTTCTATGCAGATCAAAGTGACGTAGGAATTAATAGAATGAACATGAAACGATGCAAGTACTGAGTGTGTTGAGTGAGAAACAACTGGTACTTACCCTCTACATTGCAGATCACAGTGAGGTAGGAATTTAAAGAATGAACATGATACAATACAAGTACTGCACATGTGGTGAGTGAGAAACAACAGGTAGTTACCCTCTTCATTGCAGTTCACAGTGAAGTAAGAATTCAAAGAATGAACATGTTAACATACAACTACTACATTCGGCGAGTGCTAAACAACTGGTACTTACAGTCTTCATTGCAGATTACAGTGAGGTAGGAAGTGAATGAATGAACATGATGTCATGCAAGCACTACATGTGGTCAACTAGTACTTACAATCTTCATTGTAGATTCACAGTGAAGTTGAAATTAAAAGAATCAATATGATACCATACAAGCACTCTATGTGGTGAGTTGGAAAGAACTGGTACTTACCGGCTTCATTGCAGATCACAGTGAAGTAGGAATTAAAAGAATGAATAATGCAACATAGAAGTACTAAATGTACATGTGGTGAGTGTGAATTAACTGGTACTAACCGGCTTCATTGCAGATCACAGTGAATTAGGAATTAAAAGAATGAACAGGATAGAATACAAGTACTAAGTGAGGTGAGTGTGAAACAACTGGTACTAACCCTCTTCATTGCAGATCACAGTGAATTAGGAAATTAAAGAATGAACATGATGCAATACAAGCAATATGTTAAACAACCAGTACTTACCTCCTGCATTGCAGATCACAATATAGTAGGAATTAAAAGAATGTACATGATACCAAACAATCTACATGTGGTGAGTGTGAAACAATTGGTACTTACAAATTTCTTTGTTGATCATACATAAGTAGGAATCAAAAGATGAATATGATACCATACAACTACTACACGTGGTGAGTGGTACATACCATCTTCATTGCAGATCACAGAGAACAAGGCATTAAAAGAATGACTTAATACCATGCAAGTACTACATGTGGTAAGTGTGAAACAACAGGTACCTACCGGCTTCATGGTAGATCACAGTGAAGTAGGAATTAAAAGAATGAACATGACCATACAAGTACTACATGTTGGAGTGTGAAACAACTGGTACTTACCTGCTTCATTGCAGATCACGGTGAAGTAGGAATTAAAAGAATGGTACATACATGTATGATTACTACATGTGGTGAGTGTGAAACATCTGGTACCTACAGTCTTCATTACAGATTAAAGTGAATGAGGAATTAAAATAATGAACATGATTGATGCAAGTACTGAATGTGGTGAGCAAGGAACAACTGGTACTTACGCTCTTCATTGCAGATAACATTTAAGTAGAAAATAAAAAAATGAAATGATGCCATACAAGTAATATGTGAAACAACTGGTACATACCTCCTTCATTGCAGATCAAAGTGAAGTAGGAAATAAAAGAATGAACATGATACCATACAAGAACAACATATGGTGAGATGCGAAAAAACATGGAACTTACCTCCTTCGTCGCAGATCACAGTGAAGTAGGAATTAAAAGAATGAACATGATGCCATACATGTTGTGAGTGTGAAACAACTGGTACTTACATCCTTGATAGCAGAACATAGTGAAGTAGGAATTTTAAAAATCAACATGATGCTATACAAGCACTGTGGTGCGTGTGAAACAACTGGTACATACCACCTTCATTGCAGATCACAGTGAAGTAGGAATCAAAAGAGTGAACATTATGCCATACAAGTAATATGTGAAAAAGCTCGTAATTACCTCCTTCATAGCAGATCAAAATCAAGTAGGAAATAAAAGAGTGAACATGATACTATACAAGTAATATGTGAAACAACTGGTACTTACCTCCTTCATTGCAGATCAAAGTGAAGTAGGAAATAAAGAGTGAACATGATACCAAACAAGTACTACATGTCTAAGTGTGAATAATTTGGTACATACCCTCTTCATTAAAGATCACAGCGCAGTAGAAATTAAAACAATGAACATGATAACATACAAGTACTACAAGTGGAGAGTCTGAAACAACTGAAACTTACCGCCTACATTGCAGATTACAGTGAAGTAGGAATCAACAGAATGAACATGATACCATACATGCATAGTGCTAAACATCTGGTACTTACACTCTTATTGCAGATTACAGTGAAGCAGGAATGAAAAGAATGAACATAATACCATACGAGTACAACAAGTGGTGAGTGTGAAACATGAGGTACTTACCGGCTTCATTTCAGATCACAGTGAAGTAGGAATTTAAAAATGAACTACAAATACTGAATGTGGTAAGTGTGAAACAAATGGTACTTACAATCTTCAATGCAGATCACAGTGAAGTAGGAATTAATAGAATGAACATGATACCATACAAGTAATATGTGAAACAACTCGTATTTACCTCCTTCATTGCAAATCAAAGTGAAGTAGGAAATAAAGAATGAACACGATACCATACAAGTACTACATGTGGTGACAACTGATACTTACCTCCTTCATTACAGTGAAGTAGGAAATAAAAGAATGAACATGATGCCATACATGTAGTGAGTGTGAAACAATTGGTACTTACAACCTTATTTGCAGATCACAGTGAAGCAAGTAAAAAATGAACATGATGCTATACAAGTACTACATGTGGTGAGTGTGAAACAACTGGTACTTACTCCCTTCATTGCAGATCACAGTTAAGTAGGAAATAAAAGAATAAACATGATACCATACAAGTAATAAATGAAACAACTGGTACTTACCTCCTTCATTGCAGATCACAGTAAAATTGGAATTAAAAGAATGAACATGATACCATACAAATACTACAAATGGTAAGTTTGAATCAACTGGTACTTACCCTCTTCATTGCAGATCACAGTGAAGTAGGAATTCAAAGAATGAACATGATATCATACAAGCACTACGTGGTTGTGTGTGAAACAACTGGTACTTACCCTCTTCATTGCAGATCACAGTAGAATAGGAAATACAGGTATGAATATTATGCCATACAAACAATATGGTACTTACCTCCTACATTTAGTATCACAGTAAAGTAGGAATTAAAAGAATGAACATGATACTAAACCATCTACATGTGGTGTGTGTGAAACAACTGGAACTTACGGTCTTTATTGCAAATCACAGTTAAGTAGGAAATAAAATAATGATCATGTCCATACAAGTAATATATGAGACAACTGGTACTTACCTCCTTCATTGCAGATCACAGTGAAGTAGGAATTAAAAGAATGGAACATGATGTCATATAATTACTACATGTGGTGAGTGTGAAACATTTGGTACTTACAGTCTTCATTGCAGATTAAAGTGAATTAGGATTTAAAATAATGAACGTGATACGATGCGAGTACTAAATGTGGTGAGCTAGAAACAACTGGTACTTACGCTCTTCATTGCAGATCACGGTTAAGTAGGAAATAAAAGAATGAACATGATTCCATAAAAGTAATATGTGAAACAACTGGTACTTACCTCCTTCATTGCAGATCAAAGTGAAGTAGGAAATGAAAGATAGAACATGATGCAATATGAGCGCTGCATGTGGTGAGTGTGGAACAACTGGTACTAACCTCCTTCATTGCAGATCACAGTGAAGTAGGAAATAAAAGAATGAACATGATGACATACATGTTGTGAGTGTGAAACAACTAGTAACTTAATTGCAGATCACAGTGAAGTAGAAATTTAAAAATGAACATGATGCTATACAAGCACTACATATGGTGCGTGTGAAACAACTGGTACTCACCTCCTTGAATGCAGATCACAGTTAAGTAGGAAATAAAAGAATGAACATGATACCATACAAGTAATATGTGAAACAACTGGTACTTACCTCCTTCATTGCAGATCACAGTGAAATTGGAATTAAAAGAATGAACATGATACCATACAAATACTACAAATGGTAAGTTTGAATCAACTGGTACTTACCCTCTTCATTGCAGATCACAGTGAAGCAGGAATTCAAAGAATGAACATGATATCATACAAGCACTACGTGGTTGTGTGTGAAACAACTGGTACTTACCCTCTTCATTGCAGATCACAGTAATATAGGAAATACAGGAATGAAAATGATGCCATACAAACAATATGGTACTTACCTCCTACATTTAGTATCACAGTAAAGTAGAAATTAAAAGAATGAACATGATACTAAACCATCTACATGTGGTGTGTGTGAAACAACTGGTACTTACGGTCTTTATTGCAGATCACAGTTAAGTGGGAAATAAAAGAATGAACATGATGCCATACAAGTAATATGTGAAACAACTCATATTTACCTCCTTCATTGCAAATCAAAGTGCAAGTAGGAAATAAAGAATGAACATGATACCATACAAGTACTACATGTGGTGACAACTGATACTTACCTCCTTCATTGCAGATCACAGAGAAGTAGGAAATAAAAGAATGAACATGATGCCATACATGTAGTGAGTGTGAAACAACTGGTACTTACCTCCTTAATTCCAGATCACAGTGAATTGAAAGAATGAACATGATGCCATACATGTTATGAGTGTGAAACAACTGGTACTTACATCCTTATTTGCAGATCACAGTGAAGTAAGTAAAAAATGTACATGATGCTATACAAGCACTACATGTGGTGAGTGCGAAACAACTGGTACTTACTCCCTTCATTGCAGATCACAGTTAAGTAGGAAATAAAATAATGATCATGTCCATACAAGTAATATGTGAGACAACTGGTACTTACCTCCTTCATTGCAGATCACAGTGAAGTAGGAATTAAAAGAATGGAACATGATGTCATATAATTACTACATGTGGTGAGTGTGAAACATTTGGTACTTACAGTCTTCATTGCAGATTAAAGTGAATTAGGATTTAAAATAATGAACATGATACGATGCAAGTACTGAATGTGGTGAGCGAGAAACATCTGGTACTTACGCTCTTCATTGCAGATCACAGTTAAGTAGGAAATGAAAGAATGACCATGATTCCATAAAAGTAATATGTGAAACAACTGGTACTTACCTCCTTCATTGCAGATCAAAGTGAAGTAGAAAATGAAAGAATGAACATGATGTAATATGAGCGCTGCATGTGGTGAGTGTGAAACAACTGGTACTAACCTCCTTCATTGCAGATCACAGTGAAGTAGGAAATAAAAGAATGAACATGATGACATACATGTTGTGAGTGTGAAACAACTAGTAACTTAATTGCAGATCACAGTGAAGTAGAAATTTAAAAATGAACATGATGCTATACAAGCACTACATATGGTGCGTGTGAAACAACTGGTACTCACCTCCTTGAATGCAGATCACAGTTAAGTAGGAAATAAAAGAATGAACATGATACCATACAAGTAATATGTGAAACAACTGGTACTTACCTCCTTCATTGCAGATCACAGTAAAATTGGAATTAAAAGAATGAACATGATACCATGCAAATACTACAAATGGTAAGTTTGAATCAACTGGTACTTACCCTCTTCATTGCAGATCACAGTGAAGTAGGAATTCAAAGAATGAACATGATATCATACAAGCACTACGTGGTTGTGTGTGAAACAACTGGTACTTACCCTCTTCATTGCAGATCACAGTAATATAGGAAATACAGGAATAAATATGATGCCATACAAACAATATGGTACTTACCTCCTACATTTAGTATCACAGTAAAGTAGAAATTAAAAGAATGAACATGATACTAAACCATCTACATGTGGTGTGTGTGAAACAACTGGTACTAACGGTCTTTATTGCAGATCACAGTTAAGTGGGAAATAAAAGAATGAACATGATGCCATACAAGTAATTTGTGAAACAACTCATATTTACCTCCTTCATTGCAAATCAAAGTGCAAGTAGGAAATAAAGAATGAACACGATACCATACATGTACTACATGTGGTGACAACTGATACTTACCTCCTTCATTGCAGATCACAGAGAAGTAGGAAATAAAAGAATGAACATGATGCCATACATGTAGTGAGTGTGAAACAACTGGTACTTACCTCCTTAATTCCAGATCACAGTGAATTGAAAGAATGAACATGATGCCATACATGTTATGAGTGTGAAACAACTGGTACTTACATCCTTATTTGCAGATCACAGTGAAGTAAGTAAAAAATGTACATGATGCTATACAAGCACTACATGTGGTGAGTGTGAAACAACTGGTACTTACTCCCTTCATTGCAGATCACAGTTAAGTAGGAAATAAAATAATGATCATGTCCATACAAGTAATATGTGAGACAACTGGTACTTACCTCCTTCATTGCAGATCACAGTGAAGTAGGAATTAAAAGAATGGAACGTGATGTCATATAATTACTAAATGTGGTGAGTGTGAAACATTTGGTACTTACAGTCTTCATTGCAGATTAAAGTGAATTAGGATTTAAAATAATGAACATGATACGATGCAAGTACTGAATGTGGTGAGCGAGAAACATCTGGTACTTACGCTCTTCATTGCAGATCCAAGTTAAGTAGGAAATGAAAGAATGACCATGATTCCATAAAAGTAATATGTGAAACAACTGGTACTTACCTCCTTCATTGCAGATCAAAGTGAAGTAGAAAATGAAAGAATGAACATGATGTAATATGAGCGCTGCATGTGGTGAGTGTGAAACAACTGGTACTAACCTCCTTCATTGCAGATCACAGTGAAGTAGGAAATAAAAGAATGAACATGATGACATACATGTTGTGAGTGTGAAACAACTATTGCAGATCACAGTGAAGTAGAAATTTTAAAATGAACATAATGCTATACAAGCGGTGCGTGTGAAACAACTGGTACTCACCTCCTTGAAGCAGATCACAGTTAAGTAGGAAATAAAAGAATGAACATGATACCATACAAGTAATATGTGAAACAACTGGTACTTACCTCCATCATTTCAGATCAAATATAAGTAGGAAATAAAAGAATGTACATGATACTTTACAAGTACTACATGTGGTGAGTGTGAAACAACTTGTACTTACCAGCTTCATTGCAGATCACAGTGAAGTAGGAATTAAAACAGTGAACATGATACCAAACAAGCACTATATGTCCGAGTGTGAGTAATCTGGTACATACCCTCTTCATTGAAGATCACAGTGAAGTAGAAATGAAAACAATAAACACGATACCATACAAGTACTACATGTGGTGAGTGTGAAATAATTGAAACTTACTGCCTTCATTGCAGATCACAGTAAAGTAGGAATCAAAAGAATGAACATGATTCCATACATGGAAAGAGTGAAACAACTGGTATTTACACTCTTATTGTATAGTACAGTGAAGTACGAATGAACATGATACCATACAAGTACTACAAGTGGTGAGTGTGAAACAAGAGGCACTTACCGGCTACATTTCAGATCACAGTGACGTAGGAATGTAAAAAAATGAACTACAAGTACTGAATGTGGTGAGTGTGAAACAACTGGTACTTACCTCCTTAATTACAGGTCACAGTGAAGTAGGAAATAAAAGAATGAACATGATGCCATACAAGTAATATGTGAAACAACTCATATTTACCTCCTTCATTGCAAATCAAAGTGAAGTAGGAAATAAAGAATGAACACGATAACATACAAGTACTACATGTGGTGACAACTGATACTTACCTCCTTCATTGCAGATCACAGAGAAGTAGGAAATAAAAGAATGAACATGATGCCATACAAGTAGTGCGTGTGAAACAACTGGTACTTACCTCCTTAATTCCAGATCACAGTGAATTGAAAGAATTTACATGATGCCATACATGTTATGAGTGTGAAACAACTGGTACTTACATTCTTATTTGCAGATCACAGTGAAGTAAGTAAAAAATGTACATGATGCTATACAAGCACTACATGTGGTGAGTGTGAAACAACTGGTACTTACTCCCTTCATTGCAGATCACAGTTAAGTAGGAAATAAAATAATGATCATGTCCATACAAGTAATATGTGAGACAACTGGTACTTACCTCCTTCATTGCAGATCACAGTGAAGTAGGAATTAAAAGAATGGAACGTGATGTCATATAATTACTACATGTGGTGAGTGTGAAACATTTGGTACTTACAGTCTTCATTGCAGATTAAAGTGAATTAGGATTTAAAATAATGAACGTGATACGATGCAAGTACTGAATGTGGTGAGCAAGAAACAACTGGTACTTACGCTCTTCATTGCAGATCACAGTTAAGTAGTAAATGAAAGAATGAACATGATTCCATAAAAGTAATATGTGAAACAACCGGTACTTACCTCCTTCATTGCAGATCACAGTGAAGTAGGAAATGAAAGAATGAACATGATGTAATATGAGCGCTGCATGTGGTGAGTGTGAAACAACTGGTACTAACCTCCTTCATTGCAGATCACATTGAAGTAGGAAATAAAAGAATGAACATGATGACATACATGTTGTGAGTGTGAAACAACTGGTAACTTAATATCAGATCACAGTGAAGTAGAAATTTAAAAATGAACATAATGCTATACAAGCGGTGCATGTGAAACAACTGGTACTCACCTCCTTGAATGCAGATCACAGTTAAGTAGGAAATAAAAGAATGAACATGATACCATACAAGTAATATGTGAAACAACTGGTACTTACTCCCTTCATTGCAGATCACAGAGAGTAGGAAATAAAAGAATGAACATGATGCCATACAAGTAGTGCGTGTGAAACAACTGGTACTTACCTCCTTAATTCCAGATCACAGTGAATTGAAAGAATTTACATGATGCCATACATGTTATGAGTGTGAAACAATTGGTACTTACATTCTTATTTGCAGATCACAGTGAAGTAAGTAAAAAATGTACATGATGCTATACAAGCACTACATGTGGTGAGTGTGAAACAACTGGTACTTACTCCCTTCATTGCAGATCACAGTTAAGTAGGAAATAAAATAATGATCATGTCCATACAAGTAATATGTGAGACAACTGGTACTTACCTCCTTCATTGCAGATCACAGTGAAGTAGGAATTAAAAGAATGGAACATGATGTCATATAATTACTACATGTGGTGAGTGTGAAACATTTGGTACTTACAGTCTTCATTGCAGATTAAAGTGAATTAGGATTTAAAATAATGAACGTGATACGATGCAAGTACTGAATGTGGTGAGCAAGAAACAACTGGTACTTACGCTCTTCATTGCAGATCACAGTTAAGTAGTAAATGAAAGAATGAACATGATTCCATAAAAGTAATATGTGAAACAACCGGTACTTACCTCCTTCATTGCAGATCACAGTGAAGTAAGAATGAACATGATGTAATATGAGCGCTGCATGTGGTGAGTGTGAAACAACTGGTACTAACCTCCTTCATTGCAGATCACATTGAAGTAGGAAATAAAAGAATGAACATGATGACATACATGTTGTGAGTGTGAAACAACTGGTAACTTAATATCAGATCACAGTGAAGTAGAAATTTAAAAATGAACATAATGCTATACAAGCGGTGCATGTGAAACAACTGGTACTCACCTCCTTGAATGCAGATCACAGTTAAGTAGGAAATAAAAGAATGAACATGATACCATACAAGTAATATGTGAAACAACTGGTACTTACTCCCTTCATTGCAGATCACAGTTAAGTAGGAAATAAAATAATGATCATGTCCATACAAGTAATATGTGAGACAACTGGTACTTACCTCCTTCATTGCAGATCACAGTGAAGTAGGAATTAAAAGAATGGAACGTGATGTCATATAATTACTACATGTGGTGAGTGTGAAACATTTGGTACTTACAGTCTTCATTGCAGATTAAAGTGAATTAGGATTTAAAATAATGAACGTGATACGATGCAAGTACTGAATGTGGTGAGCAAGAAACAACTGGTACTTACACTCTTCATTGCAGATCACAGTTAAGTAGGAAATGAAAGAATGAACATGATTCCATAAAAGTAATATGTGAAACAACCGGTACTTACCTCCTTCATTGCAGATCACAGTGATGTAGGAAATGAAAGAATGAACATGATGTAATATGAGCACTGCATGTGGTGAGTGTGAAACAACTGGTACTAACCTCCTTCATTGCAGATCACATTGAAGTAGGAAATAAAAGAATGAACATGATGACATACATGTTGTGAGTGTGAAACAACTGGTAACTTAATTTCAGATCACAGTGAAGTAGAAATTTAAAAATGAACATAATGCTATACAAGCGGTGCGTGTGAAACAACTGGTACTCACCTCCTTGAATGCAGAATACAGTGTGAAACAACTGATACTTACAGTCTTCATTGCAGATCACAGTTAAGTAGGAAATAAAAGAATGAACATGATGCCATACAAGTAATATGTGAAACAACTGGTATTACCTCCTTCATTGCAGATCAAAGTGAAGTAGGAAATAATAGTATGAACAGGATGCTATACATGTGATGAGTGTGAAACAACAGAAACATACCTCCTTAATTGCAGATCCCAGTGAAGTTGGAAATAAAAGAATGAACATGATTCCATTAAAGAAATATGTGAAACAACTGGTACTTACCTCCTTCATTGCCGATAAAGGTGAAGTTTGAAATAAAAGTGAACATGATGCCATACAAGCGCTACATGTGGTGAGTGTGAAACAACTGGTACTAACCTCCTTCATTGCAGATCACAGTGCAGTAGGAAATAAAATAATGAACATGATACCATACATGTTGTGAGTGTGAAACAACAGGTACTAACATCCTTAATTGCAGATCACAATGAAGTAGGAAATTAAAAAATGAACATGATACCAAACAATCTAGATGTGGTGAGAAACAACTGGTACTTACAAACTTCATTGTTGACCATAGATAAGCAGGAATCAAAAGAATGAATATGATACCATACAACTACTACACGTCGTAAGTGGTACTTACAGTCTTCATTGCAGATTAAAGTGAAATATGAAATAAAAGAATCAACATGATACGATGCAAGTACTGAATGTGGTGAGCGAGAAACAACTGGTACTTACGCTCTTCATTGCAGATAACAGTTAAGTAGGAAATAAAAGAATGAACATGATGCCATACAAGTAATATGTGAAACACCTGGTAGTTACCTCCTTCATTGCAGATCAAAGTGAAGTAGGAAATAGTAGGATGAACATGATACCATACAAGTACTACATGTGGTGAGTGTGAAACAACTGGTACTTACTTCCTTCTTTGACGATCACAGTTAAGTAGGAAAAAAAAGAATGAACATGATGCAATACATGTTGTGAGTATGAAACAACTGGTACTTGCCTCCTTAATTCCAAATCACAGTGAAGTAGGAATTAAAAGCATGAACATGATGCCATAAATACTGTGCAAGCACTACATGTGGTGAGTGTGAAACAACTGGTACTTACCTCCTTTATTTCAGATCACAGTTAAGTAGGAAATTAAACAATGAACATAATTCCATACAAGTAATATGTGAAACAACTGGCACATTACCTCCTTCATTGCAGATCAAAATGAAGTAGGAAATAAAAGAATGTACATGATATCTTACAAGTACTACATGCGGTGAGGGAAAAACAACTTGTACTTACCAGCTTCATTGCAGATCACAGTGAAGTAGGAATTAAAACAGTGAACATGATATCATACAAGTACTATATGTCTGAGTGTGAATGAATCTGGTACATACCATCTTCAATCCAGATCACAGTGAAGTAGAAATTAAAACAATGAACACGATAACATACAAGTACTACAAGTGGAGAGTGTGAAACAACTGGAACTTACCGCCTTCATTGCAGATCACAGTGAAGTAGGAATCAAAAGAATGAACATGATACTATACATGGATAGTGCGAAACAACTGGTACTTACACTCTTATTGCAGATTACAGTGAAGTAGGAATGAATAGAATGAACATGATACCATATAAGTACTACAAGTGGTGAGTGTGAAATAAGAGGTACTTACCAGCTTCATTTCAGTTCACAGTGACGTAGGAATTTTAAAAAGGAACTACATGTACTGAATGTGGTGAGTGTGAAACAACAGGTACTTACCTCCTTAATTGCAGGTCACAGTGAAGTAGGAAATAAAAGTAGAATAGGTTATGAGTGTGAAACTACAGATACATACCTCCTTAATTTCAGATCACAGTGAAGTAGGAAATATAAGAATGAACATGATGCCATATAAGCACTACGGTGAGTGTGAAGCAACTGGTACTAACCTCCTTCATTACAGATCACAGTGAAGTAGGAAATAAAAGAATGAACATGATATATACTGCGCAAGCACTACATGTGGTGACTGGTACTTACCTCCTTCATTTCAGATCACAGTTAAGTAGGAAATTAAACAATGAACATAATTCCATACAAGTAATATGTGAAACAACTGGCACTTTACCTCCTTCATTGCAGATCAAAATGAATTAGGAAATAAAAGAATGTACATGATATCTTACAAGTACTACATGCGGTGAGGGAGAAACAACATGTACTTACCAGCTTCATTGCAGATCACAGTGAAGTAGGAATTAAAACAGTGAACATGATACCATACAAGTACTACATGTCTGAGTGTGAATAATCTGGTACATACCCTCTTTATCGTAGATCACAGTGAAACAGAAATTAAAACAATACCATACAAGTACTAAATGTTGTCAGTGTTAAACAACTGGAACTTACCGCCTTCATTACAGATCACAGTGACGTCGGAATCAAATGAATGAACATGATACCATACATGGATAGTGCGAAACAACTGGTACTTACACTCTTATTTCAGATTACAGTGAGGTAGGAATGAAAAGAATGAACATGATACCATACAAGTACTAAAAGTGGTGAGTGTGAAATAAAAGATCCTTACTGGCTTCATTTCAGATCACAGTGACGTAGGAATTTTTAAAAAATGAACTATATGTAATGAATCTGGTAAACAATTGGTACTTACCTCCTTAATTGCAGGTCACAGTGAAGAAGGCATTAAAACAATGAACATGATACCATGCATGTACTACAAGTGGTGAGTGTGAAACAACTGGTACTTACCGCCTTCATTGCAGATCACAGTGAAGTAAGAATTCAGAGAATGCACATCAAGCCACACAAGCACTTCATGTGGTGAGTGTGAACCAACTGTTACTTACCCTCTTCTTTGCAGATCACAATGAAGTAGTAATAAAAAGAATGAACATGAAGCCATACAGGAACTACATGCGGTGAGTGTGAAACAACTGGTACTTACAGTCTTCATTGCAGATCATAGGAAATAAAAGAAAGAACATGATACCAAACAATCTACATATGGTGATTGTAAAACAACTGGTTCTTACAAGCATCATTGAAGATTACAGAGAAGTATAATGAATATGACACCATACAAGTACTACATGTGGTGAGTGGTACTTACCAACTTCATTGCAGATCAGAGTGGAGTAGGAAATAAAAGAATGAACAGGATAGAGTAGAAGTACTACATGAGATGAGTGTAAAACAACTGGTACTTACCCACTTCATTGCAGATCACAGAGAAGAAGGCATTAAAAGAATGAACATGATAAGATGCAAGTACTACATGTGGTGAGTGTGAACAACAGGTACTTACATCCTTCATTGCAGATCACAGTGAAGTAGGAATCAAAGATGAATATGATACCATACAACTACCTCACGTGGTGAGTAGTACTTACACACTTCATTGCAGATCACAGAGAAGGCATTAAAAGAAAAAAACATGATACCATACTAGTACTACAAGTGGTGAGTGTGAAATAAGAGGTACTTACCGGCTTCAATTCAGATCACAGTGACGTAGGAATTTTTTTAATGAACTAAAAGTACTGAATGTGGTAAACAATGGGTACTGACCTCCTTAATTGCATGTCACAGTGAAGTAGGAAATAAAAGTGTGAATAGGATGCTATACACGCGATGAGTGTGAAACAACAGATACATACCTCCTTAATTGCAGATCACAGTGATGTAGGAAATAAAAGAGTGAACATGATACCATACATGTGCTACATGTGATGAGTGAGAAATACAGGTACAGTACTTACAGTCTTTTGTGCAGATCACAGTGAGGAAGGAATTAAAAGAATGTACATGATGCTATACAAGCACTACATGTGGTGAGTGTGAAACAACTGGTACATACCTCCTTCGTTGCAAATCACAGTGAAGTAGGAAATGAAAGAATGAACATGATACCACACAAGTACTACATGTGGTAAGTGAAAAAAAAACAACTAGTACTTACCTCCTTCATGGTAGATCACAACGAAAAAGAATGAACATGATACTATACTAGTACTACATGTGGTGAGTGTGAAACAACTGGAATCTACCTCCTTCATTGCAGATCACAGTGAAGTAGGAATTAAAAGAATGAACATGAAGCCATACATGTGGTGAGTGTGAAACAACTGGTACTTACAGGCTTCATTGCAGATCACAGTGAAGTAGGTATTAAAAGAATGAACATGATGCCATACAAGAAATACTTGTGGTTAGTGTGAAACAACTGGTACTTACCTCCTTCATTGCAGATCACAGTAAAGTAGAAAGAATCAATTTGATACAATACAGGTGCACTGTGTTGTGAGTGAACTACATAAACTTACTCCCTTCATTGGAGATCACAACAGTGATGTAGGATTTCATACAATGAAAACGATATCATATATGTGGGAATTTGAAACTACAGGTACTTACCATCTCTGTTTACGACCACAGCGAAGTAGAGATAAAAGCTGATGATCGTGCCTACAAATAAAGTGTAATATTTGATGAATAGGAAACCTTTCCACAGATATAGATTTCAAATGCAGAGAAATTTAACTGATCACATATAATAATATATGAAACTATTCTCCCCTTCAGATCATTAGGAGTTTGGAATTAAAAACTTGTACACAATAGCACTATAGTGCAACATGGTAGCGTAAATGAAGGAGGGGGTGTTGGGTCAAATATAATAAGTGGTATTCTAATAGCTACATAGAGGGTTAACCGTAATCTTTAATAGACTCTGAATAACTGCTACTGCTCTAACCTATGCATCCTTGCCTCCTTGCATGCAATATGTGGTACTGTCCCTCTTTTGAGGGCCTTATTGATATACACACATCACATTTTAAAACTTAAATCTGCTCTTGTGTATAGCATCCATGTATGTATCATTTTGTATATTTTGAAACTCACATTTAAAGAAAAATTAAACAATGTTGGTCATGCTAGAGGATCAGAATATTATATTTTAAACCATGTAAACAACAAATGCGGTAGCACTATGCACAGTGGTTTAAAACCATAGGTGACCAGGACATTTTCAAATTACTGTATACAAATATGACCAACTTGTTTGTATCCGGATTTATAGCAAGGGTAAACAAATTAATGCAAGTTATTAAATAAAGTTAATCGGATAAAATCAAGTCAGATTAATCAAGTTTAAAAGATTTACAAATTCCTTTTTTGTGATGAACTGAAAAGTATGAATTGCACATCATATTACACTAAATAGGTACTAAATACTGTAGGAGTTAAATTTAATAATTATCCCAGAATAGTTCATTAAAATCAAGGCAATAAAATCAAGATTCTTTGCACTTCATCGACAAAAAACACATTGGATAATTAACATAATTTTGTATCAGTTTCAGTTCAGAAAGACAGATGCTAATAGGTTATCCTCAAGTGAAAGGAAACTGGTTGGTTCAGCCTGCTTTTTAGGACAAGATCGAACATTGTGTTCTTCACAGAATGAACATTTCACTACTCGATGATGGCACCTTATGATAGGATCTGATTTTATCCAAAGCCTTGTCAAAACATCAGATAGATTGGCTGATTGTGTAGTTTTCCTTGCCAAGCTCTCTCTGTACTTCCGAATGTTTTTATTATTATGCTCTAGAGGTTCTTCAGAATATTCACCAAGGCTTGTTGACTCATTGGCGTCAACCAGTGCAGCTGAATGTGCCAGTATTTGATGCATTGATGGAGTGAACTTGAAAGTGGGCCAATGTGTAACTATCAAAAGTGATGTTTCTTTACAAAGCTTATCCATCTCTTCAATATAAACATTTTTCCTTGAAGAAACAGCTTTTAAAATTACTGATAAATTTGTAACAAACTCACCAAAAACATCTCTATTACATCTTCCATCCCTTCTAGTTTTTTCAGGAACACATTCAACTAGAACCTTACGTTGTACAGAATCAAAGAGAAGATTACGAGATTTTACCTGTAGTTGTTTTACCTCCAGCTCCTACTGGATCAGGCTTGTCTACCACCATTCCGGTTATTGACTTGATGTAGTCTTGGACTTTTCTCTTTGCAACATCTACTCGTTCTTTTTGCTTGCTATTCTATTTCCATGCAGTTACACCACCTTTCAACTTGTAGACTATCTTTAAACAATAATCCAGCCCCCTCAGCAATGTGTGTAGTATGGGAAATGTGTTAATGCTAAGAGTTGATATTGGATTCTGGGTTAAACCAACACGTTCACTATAATCCCCTCTATTACTTGGAACTTCCCTATCCACTTCCAAATCATCATACAGGCTGTGAAGAGTTTCAATGTCTACATTCCCTATTTCAGAACCTTCCTTGATCTTGTCTTCTTGAACAGCATCATCGTGCATGCACACAAAATACATAATGCACCACCTCTTCCCACCAGAAGTTTCTGCATCTTACCGTTATTCATTGTACGATGAACTCTAACATTAAGAGAAACTCTTTCTGCATGTAGAAATTTAATCCCACTGTCTCTAACTCTTTCATTTCAGCATCTACAGGGGGACAATCTTTTTTAGCAGATCTTTGTCTTCTTTGCCTAGTACCAAGAGAATTGGTTGTGCTGCATCAGGACTGCTTGGACAAGACTCTTTCCATACTACGACACGTCTACTGGTGCTGGAACTTGTGCTTGGTAAACTTGGATCAGCATTCAATATTTGGTCATCCTTATAAACTTCCAAAGCCACCCACATCCACATTATCATATTATGTGTTTCCACATTCCCTTTTTGATCATAGCCGCTATGCCTTCCTGATCCATCTAAACCTTCCTTCACTTTCATGGTGTATTTGCCAGGTTCTAAACCAAGTTGTTTTATCAGTCTCTGGAAGTGCAGCTGTATGGACTCTTTAACTCTCAGTGATACACCTGACAGGGAATCAGTTAGATACACTATCTCTGGCATGATACTATTCTTATGTTGCATTAGCCTGCAGTGAGCTGGTAAGTCTACTTTGGTCTTCAACTCCTGTCTAAGACTAGTATACCCTGTCCAACCAAGCTTGTAATTAGATAACATAAATAGAGCTCATCTAAACTTACCTATCTGCTAACTATTTCCTTGTGGAACAACTTGAGACCTACTGAAGCTACAGCCCTGTTATGTATGTAATTCTCCCTATGAAGCATGCCTCCTAACAATTGAGTAGTTATTATTTTTTGCACTTCTGCTTCTTCCTTCAATAGACTAAACAACGTATCAGTTCTTTTTGAATGTCGAGGGCTCAGTATATCAAGTGGACAATTGTGCTGGTACTTGCTTCATGATCTTGTACTTCTTCGATCTCTTCCACTTCATCTCCATGTTCATCTGAACTCTGAGCAACAGTTGGCTCATCGGTAACATCAGGTTTAAAAAAACTGTCTAGCTGAAACTCCATAAATGCCTTCTTTATACTTTCGCTCTTCTGCCGTTTGCTTAATTTTGCCCATCTACTCCTAAGACTACGAAAGCGATAAACCCATTGATCAAGACTTATAGGCTTGTCTACTATTCCTTCGTCGTTCATAAATCGTCTGGCTGCCTCCACGTTGCTTTTAAACTTCATTACATACCTTTCAAATGCTTCTTGATTGCTGATACTAGTACTTCGTTTGTTGGCCATGATTACAAATAAAAGTTAAGTCGTGATTATTAAAACATTTGTATCGTAAGTCGCTTGTGTTTATAGCATTTTTAAAAATTCAAACCTTGAAGCGGCAAGAAGCGGCGCATGTTAATAGGTAGGCATTTCATAACAGAAGGCTTTTATTGAATTACTTTGCTTGAGAAGACTGCCCTTTTTCGCCCATTTGTTCCCTTAGGCGGTTGCACGTGATTTTATTACATTCCGCAACCAAGAAATCCAAATAAATTAAAGTCGTGTTATGAGCTATGCATATAAAAATTATACCAGTATCTGTAAGAAAGTTTTAAGAATGTATGTCTACTTTATTTACTTTCTATCACTCAAAGTTATTTTTAAAAAATCAATCACACACAAATGCACCTGTTGAACACATTTACCTCAATTTAATACTTTGCACTTGACTATTAAGGCCAGTATTAGGGATAATTTGAAGTTAGAGCACAAATAATGATGGCTCAGGGAGTTTAAAACCATTTTTTGGAAAAAAGTCTGATGGTTATATCCTGACCCCATGTCATGGTCTTAAACCACTGTGCTATGATCCTGGACGCATTTAGTAAGGTGTATGAGCAAGTTAGCTATGGCCATACACAACTGGGTGTCAGGCATGGTTGCCAGTTATTCATCCTTTTTCATCGAAGCCTACCAATTTGCAATCATATTATTATTCTTGTCGAGACTGGTACTCTTGCCAGTCCATTAGAGTTTGGCAATTAGAACAATACAATGCTAAATATAGTCTAATCGCCCGACCTCTTAGATACCATGGATTACAGCCTATACTGCATGCGGGGCAGTTAAATATGACGCACTGTCAAATCCCTGGATTACACAAATAAATGGGACAGTTCACGCAAAAATGGCCCTTCCAGTATATTTATATAAAGTTACATGTATAATAATGATTCACTTTGAAGTCGCTACATCTCCCGAATGGTAAATGCTATTGACTTTCTATTTTCAACACTTCATACTACATCATTTCTCTCTGCTCTTGCATTACTTTCATGCCAGTGTTACAACATCCGATACCCCTTGGGATTCAAACCCGCCATATCATTCAGCAGGAAAATTCAATTCACTCTTTATTTGGTTTGCACGTAGAGGGATTCTGTACCTATTGATTTGTTCTGTTCGTTAGTTTTTTTTATCCGTTATGGGGATACAACTGTGCAAAGTAATTGCATATTTCCCGGTCATTTCATGCCATTATGACTGGCATCAAGGACATAATTACCTCCTGTTAAATAACTATGTCTCCCCCCAGCTATACACTATACAACAAGTACGGCATTTTCGCTTCTTGCAAATGTCTGGTTCTGTTCTGTCTGTCACAGTTCCCCTTCTTGGTTTCTTCAACATAGCTAGCAGAAGCTAAACATTTGTAATACTTGGATTCAGCTGCCATCAGCCTGCGCAACATGGTACGTAGGTGTCGTGTTTCTGAACACCACACGTAGGATTCACAAATTGATACAATCACGGCAGAAACGAACACACACGAACAGAGCACAAACACAATGCAAACCAAGAACTAATAAGACTCAATTGCACGTGTTCCTAAACACCTTATAAGGAAAAAGGTAAATGGAATTTTCTAGAAGGTGCAAAGTACACAATCTATGAATATGCTTATAACTAAGACCACAACACCTCCCTGCCAGCCTTGAGGTTCCCAGACCGAATAAGGCATAAGCTTCACTTGTGACATTTCACTGATCTTCTGGGATTCCCTGGACCATACTCTGTGCCAGTTGGAATGCGGGGGCTTCGAGTAGATTTCTTTGGCAGACCTTGAGATAAGGAAGGGATCGGAAGTTCTGGGGTTGCAGCCTTTGCACCCTCTTCTGACTGTCTGTATCCTCTGAGGGCTGGTTAGCGGTTTCCAGTGTGGGTGAGGATGTTGGAGGTTCCCCAGGGTCGGTATCATCATTTGCACCATACCTTGGCCTGAGCTGTTCGATATGACGTCGCCATGTACCCCCTTTTGGAAATACTCGAACATTCACACTGCGGGTCCCAAACACTTTGGTGACAACAGCTGGCACCCATCTAGGGTCCTTGTCCCGCCGTGGACCACACTACAGCGCATAGCATGGGCTTCTGACCTTGAAAATGTGATGAACTGTTGCCTGGTTACTGATTTCCTCTGCCTGTTATTTTGTGGCTTCCTTGGCTTGCCTCCCCTGAAAGATATGTGCAGGTGAAGGGAGGAGAATGTCAATTTTGCTCCTTATTTGACGTCCATTTAGGAACTCGCTCGGGGAATATCCCACTGCCAGAGGGGTCCAACGGTACTGCATGAGAAACTCTTGAAGTGCAGTCTTAGGTGGGAGTGAGGACTTAACAAGAGCTTGTTTGAAAGTCTGCACGAGACGCTCTGCTGCTCCATTTGTGGCTGGGTGGTAGGGTGCACCTGTGAGGTGAATAATGCCCCTCTCCCGACACCATGCTTGAAACTCCTCCGAAGAGAATGATGTAGCATTTGAGATGATTGTGTGCGGGTACCCAAAAATGAGCGAAGTCCTGTTCCAGTAAGTCTGTGGTGGCTTTGGTTGACGTTGAAGTAGTGGGATGGATACACGGGTATTTGGAATAGGCGTCCACCAGTACCAACCAGTTGGTTCCCAGAAAATTAATTGCATGATCCACATGGATTCGGCTCCAAGGTTTCTCTGGTAGCATCCAAGGGTGATTAGCAGGCTTGGCTGGTTTGGTTTGGTGTTCTGCACAGGTTTGGCACCGATGACATTGGTTTGTGATGTCTGTGTCAATCCGTGGCCAGTATACTGCTGTGCAGGCCAGTTGTTTCATCCTTTGGATTCCAAAATGACCCAAATGAAGGAGTTCCAGGACTTGTGGCTGAAGACTGGGTGGGATGACAACTCTATTCCCATGAAGGAGACATCCATGCACTGTAGAATATGACATTGCAAGCTTCCTGAACTGTTCCACCGAGTAGTCCTTTGCTTGGTCATCTGGAGTGACTTTTGCTGGCCATCCTTCTGCAGTACCGCATCACACTTGAAATTACTGGATCCTTGGCAGACTCATTCGCCAAAACACCTGGATCAGATGGGTTTAACTGAAGACTGATGACTCTGATAGTGCAGACTGTGTCGACGTCTGCCTCACTTTCCTCCCCATTAAAAGTGTGGTCTGGCCCCGCTGGAAAGCGACTGAGTACATCCGCATTGCCGTGGTCTGCCGTTCTTCTGCACTCGATGGAATAGTCGTATTGGCTGAGCATCAGCGCCCATCTTGCTAATCTGTTTGCAGCCAGTGCTGGAGTTGCTTTAGAGGGACCAAATAACGCTATCAGAGGCCTGTGATCGGTCACCAGGATGAAATGTCGACCATAGAGAAACTGGTGAAATTTCTTGAGGGCGAAGAAGATAGCCAGGGCTTCCTTTTGAATCTGGCTGTATCGACACTGAGTGTCTGTGAGAGTCTTAGAAATGTTGGCGATTGGACGTTCGCTGCCATCTCCATAGCGGTGCTCCAAGACTAACTTCTGAAGCATCACAGGATACCCCGACAGGGAGTGAAGGGTAAAAGTGGGCAAGAACTGTATCGGCACAAAGCATGTCCTTCAGCTTCTGGAATGTTGCCTGTTCTTCCGCACCCCATTTCCATTGGATTTCCTTCTTGGTTAACCGGTAGAATGGTTCCGTGGTGGTGGCCAGATTGGGTAGGAACTTATTGTAGAATTGGACAGATCCAAGACAAGAGCGTAGAGTTGTGATATCTGTAGGAGGTGGCATCCTCACAATTGCATCAACTTTGTGTCCCTTTGCAATACCTTGGTTAGAGATCATGAATCCCAGGTACTCAACAGATGGTTGTCCAAAAGAACATTTCTCTAAGCGACACCTCAGCCCTTTTTCTTGCAGTCGTGAAAACAGTGCCCGAAGGGTTTGGAGATGGTCTGAAGCAGAGGTACCACTAACAAGAATGTCATCCAGGTAGACAATGACACCCTGAAGGTCTGCTGTCAGTTTGTCCATGACTTCCTGAAAATACCCTGGAGCAGAGCTGATGCCAAAAGGAAGTCAACATTGCAGCAACACACCTCTATGAGTGCTGAGAGCTAGTCGTTTCTGGCTTTCTGAACCCAACTTGATTTGGTTATACGCGTCTGCCAAATCCACCTTTGAAAATCCATAGCCACCAGACAGCTTCCGGATTAAATCCTCAGGAACAGGCATAGGATAAAGGTGAGTCTCCAGTTGTGAATTGACAGTAACTGAGTAGTCTCCACAAACTCATATCTTTGCTGGCTGACCAGGGGCACTTTTCTTCCGAATTGGAACAACTGGTGTACCATAATCATTGAACTGAACGGGCTTCCACACTCCTTTAGCAATTCCTGCATCATAAACTTGGTTCAATTCGTCCTGAATTGCGAATGGAACTGGACGTGGCTTACGGAAGATTGGTGTAGCATCCTCCTTGAATTTCACCTCAAGTTCGAAACCTTCCAAACACCCTAGTTCTTGTTTGATGAGATCCGGAAATTCATTGCAGAGTCCTTTACATAATGTTTGAAGAGCTACATCCGGCTTGAGGTTGTCGAAGATAGGTTTGACCGATTTGTGGTCACCTTGCCTGTCCTTCGAAGGGACTCTTGCAAGTAGAAGGGCTTGAACGTTGATACCAAGCTTGACAATGGCATCCCAGCCTAACAAGTTCAATCGTGGAGAATTAGTGACAGTGAAAATGAGTGTGATGTCCTTTGAATTATCTCCCTGCAGTGAGGTGACTGCTTCAAAGGTACCCAGGGTGTGCAGAGGCTGCTGTTGGCCACTTCATAGTGACATGTGGGTGGCTAAAGGGACGGTTTCCCAAGTTGCCCCCAGAAGTCTTGAGAGCAGAAATTGTCTGCCGCACCAGTATCCACTTCAAAGACGAAGTCCTGGCCCTGGATCCAAACCTGCTGTTCAAGTTGTGGAACTGAACTGATACTATTCACTGTCTTGAACTCCCGTCTGGTGATGATCTTCACTGGTTGAGTACCTTTTCTCTTCTGGAGACATGCACTCTCAATATGCCCCAGTTTCTGACAGAAGTGACAGGTGCTGATCTTGAATGGACAGTCCTTTGATGCATGTTCTGTCTTGCCACACCTGGGACAGGTTCCCTTTGGAAAATCTCTTTTCCTGTGACTACCAAACTTGGAACTCGGGTTTGGATTGGCTGGATAAGGCTTCTTAGTAGCTTGGATCTTGTGAACAGATGTCTGCTTAGCCCCATATACCGTCTCCTTTGCAACCCTGGCAGCGTCTTCAGTATCCACTGCTGTTGAAATAGCCTTGGCAAAAGTGAGCTCATTGTCCTTCACTTTGAAGAGAGCCTTGAGAACTGCTTCGTTATTGACCGAGCACATGAAACGCATGCGCATGGCTTCATCAAGAGGGTCTGTGATTGAAGGAAAATCGCACATCACAGCGTCTTGGCAAATTCTCGCGGCGAGTTCATGAATCGTCTCCCCGGGCTTACGCTGCATCTCGGACCAGAATTTGAAGCGTTCTCTGACTATGTACCTTGAAGGATCGAATTGGCTCTTCATGAAGTCTGTGATTTCGTCGATTGTGAGGTCATTGATATCTTTTGATGGCGATTGTTGCGAAGCGAGGTTACACAGCAACTTGTAGGTTACCTTAGATTGGCTTGTAAGGAAAACCTGCGCGGCTTTGTCTTCGGGTACTGAGTTCGCCCCAATAAACGTATGGAACCGTGCCAGATAGTCCGTCCATAGTTCCGGTGTCGAGTCGAACGGTGGGAAGGTAGGGAAGGAAGTTGCGGGCATGGGCTTACTCAGTCCTTTGGCAATTGCTGCGACAAGCGCTTCTGTTTGTTCTCGCTGTGAGTCCATCTGCCTCTGGAAGAGCTTGATAAGTTCGCCTAGTTCTGCCATGATTATGATAGTTGATCCTGTCGACTACACCAATAAATCCTGTCGTGTTTCTGAACACCACACATAGGATTCACAAATTGATGCAATCACAGCAGCAACGAACACACACGAACAGAGCACAAACACAACGCACACCAAGAACTAATAAGACTCAATTGCACGTGTTCCTAAGCACCTTAAAAGGAAAAAGGTAAATGGAATGTTCTAGAAGGTGCAAAGTACACAATCTATGAATATGCTTATAACTAAGACCACAACAGTAGGCCTACAAATACATGCACGTAGAAATCGAGCGTGTTGGCTCGGTCAAACTGTTCCAGTTCATTTAGGCATGCACAACGCTACAGAGCATGAAAGCCCACGATGTATATGGCTAACTTAATCTGAAACGCAGCCCCTCCTTCTGCACACGACACGCACAGATATATATCAAACATGCACCCTCTTGTAGCTACATATATTTACCAACACGCAGTACTCTCATTAGCCTACTAACAGCACTTTCTTGTATAATTTATCTTTATTGGTGAACCAATTATATTTGGTTCTATCCCGGCATGCAAAATAAAATCCGTAATTCACACACATACACACACACACACTACCTCAGATTAGAGCAATTGATGTCATTTAATGCTCTCACATGCTTAGTTTGCAATTGATGTGTGCTTGGCATAGTTGATTGTTTGCCCAAAAGAGGTCTGGCGACAGTGGATAAACGTTTATGTTGCTTGAACGTAGTGAATTAGACAGAAACTATGCTCTCTCCAATTGCAATTGGTTACATATGGCGTAAGTATGAAGCATGTGAGCCCGGTCACGTGGTTGGAAGTATAATAGCTTTGGGAAAGGGAAGGTTGATCAGTCTTGGTCACAGTGTACATGACACCTGGATACTATGTCGGATCACGAGGGGCAAACTACTCTAACCGACGCTGGAAGGGGCACAGACCTTGCCGCACGAATGGATCTGTTGCTGCAAGTAATGCAGCAAATGAGAGAAGAAAAAAAGGCAGGGCAGGAGGAGACGGCCCTCAAGTTAGCGCGGAGCACCATCCGAGACCCATTCTCATTTCACCAGAAGGGAAACGAGAACCAGTTTTGCTTCTGCGAGGACATAGAAGAACAGCTGCAGACCGCATCGTCCATCATCTCTCGCGCCAAAAAAGGAGCAGGAAACGAGACCCTATTCCGCACAAAGGACACAGTACAACAAGGTATGGAGCTTCTTTCTTGAAGGAAGAAGCTAATCAAGCTCGCGGACTGCTCCGAGGCCGGATTGGCCCTTGTGGAAGAATATGTAGAAGATGATCTCGCTGACGATTCTGATGACGAGAGGCGGATAGAAAAGACGGAACGAGCGGCAGAACGGAAGATCACAAAGATAAAGTGTAACAGGTGTTTATCACCCAAGGTGTTGACTAGATCAGCTGAGCAGGACTCTTCGAGAACATTCTAGTGACATGCTTAATATGTATATATGTCTGGTGCTCTGTGTATTTGAGGTGAATTGTGTTGTCTATATTAAGTGGCCTTGTTACATTGGTGGCAGCGGTGAGATCTTTCATGGCACAACAAGGCATACACGGCTTGACGCTCCCTGAGATCTGTGCGGATAGCAGAGAGAAATTCGACCGCTCTTGGAAACGCTTTGAAGTCATTTGCGCGGCCAACAAGTGGGAAGGCGGCAAGGATTTGACTATCCTCCCAGCTCTGCTACAAGGAAAGCTTCTCGACATATACACGTCGCTCTCGGATGTGGAGAAGGCTGATCTCGCTACACTCAAGAAAGCGCTGGCTGATAGAGCAGGGCTGACAATAGATCCTTACGCCGCAGCGAAGAGATTTGCTGAGAGAGGTCAAGAGATGCGAGAGTCAGTTAGAGATTTTGAAATGGCGCTTCGGAAGCTATTTGAGGAAGCCTACCCGAGCGATGAGGTCAAAACATCAAGCGTCTTTTTGGGGCATTTCGTTACAGGGCTACGTCCAGAAATCGTCAGACAGGTCCTTCTGTGTGGAATTCCTGACAATTTGGAGGATGCTATAAAACACGCCATCCGTGTCGAGCGCGCCCTGGTGTTTGACGAAGAACAACGGGTTCAGGCAGTGCAAGCCGCTGGAAGCAGAGATGACTCACGGGAAGTACTGGACAAACTGGTGAGCAGGATGGAGGCGTTGGAACTACGTCTACAAGAGCGGAAGTCAGTCACAGGTAAACAACCTCCAGATCTCCGATGCTATTTTTGTGACCAGGCGGGTCACATCAAGCGCTACTGTCCACTACGCAGGAGTCAACAGACGTTGGAGGTATGTTATTGTAACAGCACATCTTTGAGGGTGCGAGGCAGGTTGGGTGGACAGAATGTAAGCTTCCTTGTAGATTCGGGTGCAGCGGTATCTGTAGTAAGCTATGACGTCTTGTCTCCTAGCGCCAGGGCGGATATTAAAAAAAACAGCCCCTCTCACCATTGGAGCTAATGGCCTGCCTCTAGATGTCCTTGGAACGATCGACATAATGATAGATGTAGAGACAGTAAATGTTCAACATGACTTTGTAGTAGCTAGGAAGCTTACTGTTGATTGCTTGTTGGGAATGGACTTCCTGTCTCGTTATGGCGCAATTATTGATTGTTCTGAGTGTAAATTGACCTTGTTAACCAAACAGTAGCAAAGGGCAACACAGGACGGGGGGAAAGGTGGCACGTGAGAGACGTGATGCTGGTGAAGCTGTAGCTGTCAACTTAACTCAGCTTGTTAAAATTCCTGCACGATCACAAGTGCTTGTGTGGGGAAAAGTCTGCAGTTCGACTGGCGGAATGAAAGGGGAGGAGGGGCTGATTGAACCAATCAATAACCAACGAGGGGTTTTCATTGCACGCAGTCATTGTACAATACGGGATAGCAACGAAGTCCCACTTCAGATTGTCAACGTGGGACACACAGAAATGACACTTTACGAGGGAACGAAACTGGCAGAGTTCTCAGTGGGCCATGCCATCATGACCCTTGAGGATAACAGTGTTGCTACACCACACAACTGTGAAATGCCAGATGTTGACTTGACTGGTGCCGATCTTTCTGAAGCAGAAACGGAGAAGCTAAAACAGTTGATATGGGAGTTCAGGAGCATATTTGCAGCAGAAGGTAGCCCTCCAGGAAGAACGGGAGTGGTAAAGCACCATATTAGGGTAAAAGGGCCTCCAGTGCGTGAGCCCTTGCGTTGCATACCCTACTCTCTGCAAGAGACGGTTTCTAAAGAGGTGAAGAAGATGTTCCAACAGGGGGTGATACGGGAAAGCAACAGCCCGTGGTCGTCACCGGTTGTAATGGTAAAGAAGAAGGATGGTTCTTGACGTTTCTGTATTGACTTCCGGAAGCTGAATGACAGTACAGAAAGAGATGCCTATCCCTTGCCGCGCATTGATGCAACGTTGGAGTCTTTGGCTGGGTCTCAGTTCTTCTCCACCCTGGATCTTGCGTCAGGATGCTGGCAAGTTGAAGTCGAAGAGAGTGATCGAGAAAAAACAGCATTTTCGACACGAGAGGATCACTTCGAATTCAACATTATGCCATTTGGACTGACCAACGTCCCTCCCACTTTTCAACAGCTGATGGAATGTGTTCTGGCAGGTTTGACGTATGAGCAGTGCCTGATTTACCTAGACAATATAATAGTCTTCAGTGTTTCCTTTGAACAACACCTTGAACGCCTAAAAACTGTTTTTCAACATGTGTTGAAGGCAGGGCTCAAACTCAAAGGGAAGAAATGTCACTTTGCTAAGAGTGAGATTCAGTACTTAGGCCACAGTGTATCCAGGAAAGGGATTCAGGCCGACCCCGAAAAGCTTCGTGCCGTACAGGAGTACCCCGTTCCGCGAAACGTTGCCGCGCTGAGGCAATTTCTTGGGCTCACCAACTATTACAGGCGTTTTGTCCAGGGGTACTCGAGCATAGCTGCACCACTTCACAAACTGACGGCTCAATCAGCAGGAGGATACAAATGGGATAAGAACTGTCAGGCAACCTTTGAAGACCTCAAACAACGACTGATTAGTCCTCCTATACTGACGTACCCCGATTTTCAGTACCCTTTCACTGTAGCAACAGATGCCTCGGGGTTAGCGTTAGGAGCTGTACTAAGTCAGGAGGTGGAAGGTGTGGAAAGAGTTGTTGCTTTTTGGAGCCGACAGCTGAACAAAGCTGAACGGAATTACTCCACTATAGAGAGTGAGGCCTTGGCTGTGGTGGCTGGAATTAAGGAATTCTTCCCTTACCTATATGGCAGACCGTTCACAGTATACACGGATCACAATCCCTTAACCTTGTTGAGGGGACTGAAGGATACTGGAGGAAGGCTTACTCGTTGGCTCTTGTACCTCCAACAGTTTGACTTGACGGTTAAGTACAGGGCAGGTAAACTCAATGGCAACGCGGATGGAATGTCAAGACGCCAATGTGACACTCTGGAATCACCAACCACTATAGCACAGACAGTGATGGGTGTAACTACGCATCTAGGTGACCCAGACTTACTAAAATGCGAACAAAATGAAGATCCTTTCACAAAGAATATCTTGCTATCAATAAAAGATGGGAAGCGGTTACCTCCAGAGACGGAACGTTGGAGCAAGTATGTGGTCATTGATGGTATTCTATGTCGGCAGAATAGAAATAGTCAGAACCCCAGAACTCAGGTTGTCATACCAAAGAGACTACGATTATACATCTTTGAAGAGCATCACATAAAGTCTGGACACCAGGGTGTGCACAAAACACTTGAGAAGGTAAAAGAACGGTTTTTCTGGCCTGGTTATGAGCAAGAAATTCGTGATGCTGTACAAAGATGTGACATTTGTCAACGCCGCAACCATCCTGTACCTGCACCTCAAGCTCCATTAGGGACTATCAGTAGCAATTATCCTTTTCAAAAGATTTCCTGGGACATTATGGGGCCACTTCCAGTCACTGCTAGGGGATTCAAGTACATATGGGTCATCACTGATCTGTTCTCCAAATGGGTGGAAGCTTTTCCACTAGTGGCAACAGATAGTAATACTTTGACTAAAGTTCCAATAACTATTCACAGTGACCAAGGTTCCAACTTTACCAAGGTTCCAACTTTGTTGGAACAGTTATTCGTTTTCCCTGTGCGCCATGATGGGAATCCAGCGTACACAGACCACAGCTTATCACCCACAAGGGAATGGCCAGGTGGAGCGTTTTAATCGAACCCTGGAACAAATGCTGTCAAAAGTAGTCTCTGATCATCAAAGGGACTGGGATGAGCACCTGCAAAAGGTTCTATTTGCCTATAGAACAGCAATACATGATTCCACTGGATACTTGCCATTCCTAGTTACATTTGGACGCTCACCCAATTTGCCAGTGGACATAATCCTGGGAAGACCTTCACCATTGTCTGTTGATGTTCCACAGTTTGTTCAGAAAACTCAAACCTTGCTGCAGTCTGCATTCTCACAGGTTCATCAAAACCTACAGCAAGCACATCACAGACAGAAACAAGGGGCAGACAAAGGTATTGCAGGTGAACATCTTCAAGTAGGGGACAGAGTGTGGCTTTTTGTCCCAGCAGTTAAGCAAGGACAGTGTAAGAAGTTCGCTTCCCGTTGGAAGGGTCCGTACACAGTCATTAACAAAACTAGCCCTGTGAATTACAGAATTCAGCTCATTGGAGGAAATCAGCAACTAACAGTTCACCGAAATCGGCTCAAACTCTGCTATACAATCCCGGCACCTGATGGAACTTCATCAAAAGAACAACCACCTAATGAGACACAAGATGATAGCCCCATTACAGAACCAGATGTTGCGGGTGGCTACGTTCTGTTGGAGGAAGGGAGGGATGTAGCTCATGATGACAATCAGGATGAGGAAGAGATAAGAGATGAAGGCATTACTGAACAGGAAGTTGATGAAGAAAGGCAGAGGAGGTACCCTCAGAGAGCTCGACACCCACCAGACAGGTAGCAGGCTGGATTTTCCTGACAGTTTGGCCTTGCGAGGACGCAAGAGTCTAAAGGGGGGAGCAGTGTAACAGGTGTTTATCACCCAAGGTGTTGACTAGATCAGCTGAGCAGGACTCTTCGAGAACATACTAGTGACATGCTTATTATGTATATATGTCTGGTGCTCTGTGTATTTGAGGTGAATTGTGTTGTCGATATTAAGTGGCCTTGTTACAATAAAGCGAGAACGCCATGCCTCTACGAAGAGGACGGCGGCGCGGCATAATGAGCGGACAGAGCCACATCTCCCCGATGGCAAGCGCCTGCACAAGGCTAAAGAGCAGGCCGCACTGGTACCATTCAAAGGGTCTGCACCAGGAGCCTGCCACCAATGTGGCGAATTTGGCCACTGGAGGCGCGAATGCCCTAAATGGGTAGCCACAGGTGCAACGTATCCTTTTTTATATGTATTAAGTAAAGATGCAGAGGACACATGTTCAGGTGTCATGGTGTATTTCAGGGTGTGCATCCTACTAGACTGCTTAATTGCATCAGTTTTTGGAGGGAGGAATTATGTGCCCCTCCTTGGGTGTTAGATATGCTTAGACAGGGTTATGTGTTGCCATTCACCTCAGTACCTACATATTCCTGTCCCAACCAACTTTCCGCACATGCCGAGGCTGAGTTTGTTGATGGTGCAGTTGCTGAGCTGATAGCAGGGGGTAATGTTAAGAAAGTTGAGCAGAAGCCTATTGTTTGCAGCCCACTTTCAGTGGTGGTCAATGGGGTAGGAAAAAAGCGGTTGGTGGTCAACCTGAGGCATGTAAATCGCTATCTTAAGGTACAGAAGTTTAAGTATGAAGATTTGCATGTGGCAACGTTGCTGTTTCAAACCAGGTGAGTGGATGTTTTCATTTGACCTAAAATGTGGGTACCATCATGTTGATATAATAGAAACTCATCAGACATTCTTAGGTTTTGCCTGGGGGTCACAGTTTTATGTGTTCACTGTGTTGCCCTTTGGCTTGTCCACAGCACCATCTGTTTTCACAAAATTGTTGCGTCCGTTGGTACACCTGTGGCGCAGTAAGGGATATAAGGCTATTCTGTATTTGGATGATGGCATTTGTGTGGTGGAAGGGGAAGCTTCTAGGGTTAGTAGATGGGTGAGGGGTACGTTGGAAAAAGCAGGTTTTTTGGCTAATGAGGCTAAATGTACATGGACTCCAACCTATAAGCTGCAGTGGCTGGGTTTCAATGTTGACCTTGAACGGGGTGAACTATCTGTTCCTGAAAGTAAGTTGAGCATGCTTAAAAATTTGCAGCGAAGCTCTGTGACTCAGCAGCACATTTCTGCAAGAAACCTTGCCAGCATAATTGGTAGGATTATATCCATGGGCTTGGCCTTAGGTCCAGTTGCAAGATTCATGACTAGAAACCTATACGCACTGTTAGAATCGCCGGAGGCATGGTGTGATAGGCTAACAGTAACTCCAGAAGGTCAAATGGAACTAGATTTCTGGGTAAAATCTATTGAGGCATACTATGGACAGCCTATTTGGTGAGGTCCTTCAGGTAGTGATACCGGATATGGGGGATATATGGTAATGAATGGTATGCACGTAGCTAATGGCTGTTGGAAGGAGCACGAAGTTAAACAGAGTTCAACATGGCGGGAATTAGTAGCCGTTGCTAGGGTAATGGAATCAGTTGCCAAGAAGCTAGGGGTACAAGAATGAGGTGGTTCACTGATAACCAAAATGTGGTTCGCATATTGCAAGTGAGTAGCAGAAAAGCTCATTTGCAAGTGGAAGCACTTAAGTGTTTGAATTATGCATGCAACATAAGATACATATTGAGCCTGAGTGGGTGCTCAGGGAGAAGAATCAGTTAGCTGACTATTTAAGCCACATTGTTGACTTTGATGATTGGTATTTAAGCCCCCATATACCTGCCATGTTGGACAGCTTACGGGGTCCCTACACAGTGGATAGGTTTGCCAATCACCACAATACCCATTTACCACGCTGTAACTCCCGGTATGCTTGCATTGATAGCGAAGCAGTGGATGCCTTTACAGCGCGCTGAGGTGGGGAAAACAACTGGTGGTGTCCACCACCAGCCCTTATTTCCAGGGTCTTGAAACATGTGGAAATATGCAAAGCAGAAGGAACTTTGGTTGTGCCCACATGGGATTCAGGCCCATTTTGGCCACCAATGGTTGAGGCTTCAGCAAATTTGTTGAAGCATTTGTGTCGCTGCCATTGTCAGATAATCTTTTTTGCCCTGGTGAATCTGGGCAGGTGTTGTTCCATGGGGAAGTCCCTAACTCTGCCGTCTATGCTCTCAGAGTTAATTTTGTGGTATAACCTAGTTTCATTGTCATGGTTGTTGCTCACGTAGACTTGAGCCGTGTTGCTGATGGTAGGAGCCAGTTTGGGCTATGGTGTATGTGCCGAACCATTTTGGGCTGTATCAGCGTGTTGACTGTGTTGAACCGTTTTGGGCTGTGTGTCAACCTGCATGTTGACTGTCTTGAGCCATTTTGGACTATGTCAACCGGCGTGTGACTGTAGAAATCAATAACGTTCTCACAGAATTTATAACATGCTTCTTCCTACCCTTGTAGATGTGATGTCAGCAGGTGTCTGGCCTTTGCTGATAAATATGGAGGACCCTGAGTTACGATGGCTAGCCCAATCTCTACCACCCACCGTTCTGAGAAGTAGGGCAGATGCCACAACTAAGGAGCATACCAGAGATGGAAGACTTGGGTAGAGGTCACACATGAAGTACTTGCATTCCTAGCCCAGGCAGTGCATTTAGCACTATACCTAGAACACATAAGTGAGCCTGTGCAGTCCAAAGCGGCAGTAGAGGCAGTGCATGCACTGTCTTGGTTGCATGAGGTGCCTGGACTTGAACCTGCGGGTAGTGCACCTGTAGTACAGGCTACACTGAGTGGCCTGAGACGTGTGATGGCCAAACCCAAGACTCGCAAAGAGCCTATTACAGAAGACATGTTGAAAGCCATGGTGGAGTCTGTGGGGCCAGATCCATCCCTGACAGAGGTCAGGTTGTTGACGATGTGTTTGATAGCATTTGCTGGATTCCTGAGGTGCGATGAGCTGATTAAGCTTAAGTGTTCCGATATAACTATTAACGCAGAGAGTCTGCTTGTTAATGTGGTCTCCAGTAAGACAGATCAGTACAGGGAAGGATCCTCCCTTATTGTGGCTAGGACTGGGACAGAGACCTGCCCAGTGAGCATGTTGGAAAGATATTTTGCAATGGGTGGCTTATGTCATACATCACATGCAAGGGTATTTAGGGGAATAAATAAGACCAAGACAGGTGAAAAACTACGAAAAGGCGGGGGGCTGAGCTATTCTAGAACACCGGAGATTCTGTTGGAGAAGATAAAAGCAATGGACTGGGACCCATCCCAGTTCGGGATGCACAGTCTTAGGGCAGGTGGTGCCACAGCCACAGCCAATGCAGGTGTACCTGATTGGTTGTTTAAGCAGCATGGTCGCTGGAGGTCAGAGACAGCAAAGGATGGATATATTAAGGACTCAGTTGAGAAGCGTTTGGAGGTGTCCAAACAGCTGGGTCTCTAAGTGCTCTTTGCTTTCTTTGTTACTCTATGTTAGGTGTCGTGCACAGCCGACGCTACACTGATATGTTGTCATGTGGGTGGGGAAAGGGGGAGGGATATGTGTGAGGCAATAGGAGAGAGATAAACGTTTATGTCGTTTGAACGTAGTGAATTAGACAGAAACTATGCTCTTTCCAATTGCAATTGGTTACATATAGCATAAGTGTGAGGCATGTGAGCCCGGCCACGTGGTTGGGGGGATAATAGCTTTGGGAAGAGGAAGGTTGGTCAGTCTAAGTCACAGTGCACATGACACCTGGAAACTTCAACATGTGTATTTTGAAATGTTTTGTCATACTGGAAGCAGGTTGCTCCTTGACGTTCATGACAACACAGATGAAAGCACAAGACTCCAGCAATGGAACTTATGTGCTCATGTTTGTTCAGAGCAGTGTGTGTTGGTTTTTTCCTCACAAAGGGAGGTTTTTTTCCCTGAGCTGGTGTGGGCCCACCACTCTAAATAAATTAGGCAAACTTAGATATAGGTAGCTGGCCCCTGCTCTGTGTGTGTGTTTGTGTATATTGGTGTCTATGCATGTTAGGTGTCGTGCACCAATATGTTGTCATGTGGGTGAGGAAGGGTGTGAGGGATATGTGTGAGGCAATAAGAGAGATGTGTGCTGTCCCGCTACCCTGAGTGTGACTGGAACCAAGGTTACCATCTGGTTAGCCCACACCTTGACACAGATCAAGGTAAGATGGTTAGGTCAGGGTAGAAGCCAAAATTGTGTAAATTCCAGCCAGTGATTCCAGCTGCATTGCTTACCTACCCACCTCTCCACCTGTGCATTGGCTGAACTTGTACAGGTGTTCTTGTTTATACATTGATCTATGGCAGGCAGCACCCTTTTGGCTTCTACCCTAAATGACACCAGTTGCTCTGATCTGAGGTTGTGTATGAATGTGAGTGTGTGCGTGTGTGTGTGTTTGTCCGCGTGACTTATGGATTTTATTTTGTATTGGTATTTTGTAGAACCAAATATAATTGGTTCGCCAATTAAACAAGAAAGAGGTTTGTAGCAACAAGAGACAACAGGGAAATTAGATAATAATTCAAACACGAATTTACAAAGCAGGGGCCAGTTGTGTGCATATGTGTGTGTGTGTATGTGTTTGATGGATGACTGCCAAAGCCATTTTTATGTGTGCATATGCACATGTTTGTGATTGAAGCATGACTCCTGTGTGTGTATAGGAATGTGTGTGCATGTGCATGTGGGTGTGTGTGCGTGCATGTGCATGTGTGTGTGCATGTGCATGTGTGTGTGTGTGTGCATGTGCATGTGGGTGTGTGCGTGCATGTGCATGCATATGAAAAAGGCAACAAGAAGACCTGTTGGTAATTGGTAATAAAACTGCCAGAGCAAAGAAACACAAATTAACACAAACATTAAACATGTGACTGCAGTTGCAAGTGTATGCTAGTGCTTCTGTGTGGTGTGTATGTGTGTGCATGCATAAGCGTGCACATTGAAACACAAGACAATTAAGAAAAAGCAAAGGCTCCAATAGAAATACAAATTTAGATACAAAGAGAAGCATGTGATGAAGAGGATGACAGCTAAAGGCAGTTTTATGTTTGTGTGTGGATCAACAATTAGGAAATAAAATAAATTGCAATAGCAAAGCATTGATGTTGATGTGTGAATGACTGACTGCCCATGGGGTGTGTGTGTGTGTGTGTGCGCGTGTGTGTGTGCGTTCATGTGTAAGTGCACATGGCAACACTAAATTTCCAGCTAAATTCTAGCCTTGAGTATTCCTAGGGAAAGCTTCACTTCCATTCAACCCTGAGCCTAAAAACTGGGAAAGTCTCGCCTCCATTTATGTAATTCCCTCACTTTCGATCATACCCACTGTCCCATAATATTGACACCTGGTATGGTTCTAGGTCACACATGTATATATAAAGGATGGTAGGGTGGGCTGCAATCACTCTGTTTTACAGCTAAATGCCAGCTGCATTGCTTACCGGCTGTACTTATACACACATGTATTGCTACAGGTGTTCTTTTTTATACATCAAAATGGCAGGCAGCACCCTTTTGGCTTCTACCCTGACCTAACCACCTTGCCTTGATCAGCGTCAAGGTGTGGGCTTACCAAATGGTAACCTTAGTTCCAGTCACACTCAGGGTAGGGGGACAGCACACCCACTGTCGCCTGACCCCTTTTGGGCAAACAATCAACTATGCCAAGCACATACCGATTGCAAGCTAAGCATGTGGGAGCATTCTGACAGAATTAAATGACATCAATTGCTCTGATCTGAGGTAGTGTATATGTGTGTGCACGTGTATGTGTGTGTGGATATGTGTGTGTGTGTGTGAATTATGGATTTTATTTTGTACATGCCAGGATAGAACCAAATATAATTGGTTCACCAATGAAGATAAATTATACAAGAAAGAGGTTTTAGTAGGTCAATGAGAGTACTGCGTATTGGTAAATACATGCAGCTACAAGAGGGTACATGTTTGATATATATCTGTACGTGTCGCGTGCAGAAGGAAGGGCTGCGTTTCATATAATTGCATATTCATGTCCTCGATAGGTAAATGGGGCGAAACGACTGGGGAAATATGCAATAGACCTTATTCGATGAACGATGAAATGCGTTCAATTGGATTAACGGTATTCCTCCAATACTTCAATGGGATATTCCGTTAATACACAAGTACTGGAGGAATACCGTTAATTCTATTCCAATTAAAAGTAAATAAATGCAATTCATCGTTCATCGAATAAGGTCTATTAGTTGTATCCCCGTAAAGGATAAAGAAAAAATTACAAATCAATAGGTACATGATCCCTCAACGTACATACCAAATTAGGAGTGAATTGAATTTTCCTGCTGAAAGATATGGCCGGTTTGAACGCCAAGGGGTATCGTAGTCTGAGGACCCGACTGATGGCTGTACTATCAGTCTGGTGACTTGATCACATCCGTTTTGTGCACTCGTTGGTATCATGAAATCTCATGAAATAATAATGTGTATAACGGTTTACCTATCACTGCACAAGGAGTACTAGTCCCCAGACTATTTAGCATTAGTATGGCGGCTAATCTTTCTGTCCTTTGCGGATATGACCCTACCAACCTTCCACTCGAAAGGCGGAGCCTTAACGGAACATCTTCAACTAGCGTTGTACGTTTATGGCGGATGTTCGCGCAATATAGGAAGGCAGACATAACAAAGACTCTTGCCATATCCAGTTGGTAACACTCCAAAAACGTCCTGCCCAGTGGCTATAGCTAAAACTACTTCCAACTGAAGGCTCTTTATCTCGGTAAACCTAAGTCTTTCCACAGCGTAATGGATAGCATGAAATAACATCCGTATATCGGCCATTACAAAAAACACGTGGTATAGATTTATATTATTCATATTGTTATGGCTTATAGTTAATGACTACATGCTCGTAGGTGGGGCATAAATTAGATTCATGCTACTGCACGAATTCGTGCAGTAGTGCACAAAACGGATGCGAGCTAGTCACCAGACTGATAGTACAGCCATCAGTCGGGTCCCCAGACTAGGGGTATCGGGCGTTGTAGCACTGAAAGGAAGCTGATGCAAGAGCCCAAATTCGATTTTACCGGAGAGAAATGGTGTAGTATATGATGTGTTGAAAATAGGAAGTCAATAGCATTTACCATTCGGGAAATGTAACGACTTCAAAGTGAATCATTATTATACATGTAACTTTATATAAATATACGGGAAGGGCCATTTTTGCGTGAACTGTCCCAAATGCTGCACCGCTGTTGTGAAGTAGCTAAGTAAGCTGTTAGTCGCATTATTATATTCATGAATCAGAATAGACTGATAGCATCAGTCGGTCAATGTATATCCGATCTGCCCCTGCAGTAATCCCACCAAAAAAATTCCGCCCATTTGCTCACGCGTGAGGCATCTCTTAGACCGTCTGGTCGAAGTTGAGCAACCATTACACGGTTTCGTGCAGACATCTGCTGTGGGTACGCGGGGAGCGCTGGTAGCCCCCTTGGTCCCCTATCGCCAGTCGCGTATATCTAATGGATATGTATACATACAATGTACAGTTTGCAAAGCGACTGGCGATACCAGATTGGGGAGGGGGACGTACATGTAGCGATATGTTTCTGAATTAATCGGAACGCCCCCCTCCTAAATCTGGTACGCATGTACACAAGTATTTGCATTATTTCAACATAGGCCAACATACGCATTCGCTACACAACAGACCAAAGTTAACGGCGTTCTCTTACTGAATTCCACCCCTTCTTGACTCCTGTGCTCAGTAGCAAAATATTCTATTTAACCAGAAATAACTCTACGTACGGTGCACGTGCGCCTTAGAATTGCGCACTTCATTGCGACTTTTTCTACACACATCCGCTACCGATTCTAGAATTTTTCAGATATCTGAGAAATAGGAGAGGTACTTGTAGATTGCTGTACACTTTATATGTGTTTATCCACCACTTGTTTGCAACATCTTGGAAGGTGTTGGTACCAAAGAGCGTTTAATGCTTCTGACGGTTGTATGTGCCCCTGTTGCCTCTATCAAGAACAAACATATCTAGAAATGCCCCATACATTGGAGGACATTCACAAAAAAATTCCAAATTGAATTCTTTAACTTTTTAACATTTAGCGGAATTTTTTTGCTTTCCACTATAGAAATTTCAGTTTCAGATTGTAATGGATTATGAAATTAAAATCAGGATAAGTTCTTTAATTACTGCGTAATTTTTGGGGGGGGGGGTCGATTAACTAAATATTAAACGAATTAACACTAAAAATTACGTCAACTATGTAGTTGTCATCAAGACAAAGATACACACACCTGATCGAATATTATTTGTGAGAATATTGTAATTCTCACAAATAATATTCGATCAGGTGTGTGTATCTTTGTCTTGATGATCGGCTAACTTTCGATGTTAGTGTGATTGAAATACTAACCCTGGTTAGCAAGAGCGAAGTAAGACATCACTTTTTATCTCAAATGGACCACGACATTAATACCTGCACATTACGGCAGTGGCCGGCGTATCCAGGATTTCAGCGAAGGGGGTGATTCAGGTCAGGTCAGGTACGGGCAGCCCAGGTAAGATACATGGGGGGAGGGGGAGGGGGGGGCGGGGCGGGTTGCTCTCCGCTTCAGACCCAATACGAAAAGTGGGGGCCCTTTAATTGTTTGGCCCAGGCCTACTCTGTTGACGTTATTACCGGTTACAATTTTGGCCGAGGGAGGCTGGAACACATGTAACCCTTCCTAATTGTCGGTATCTGGCACATATATTTTAAACGCCCACCGTTTTTCATTTCATCTGCATGGCTGGCACACACACACACCCATGAACCAACACATACACACGTCTAACGTCACACTTATACACACTCTTTCCACTTCTTTTCCCCTTGCTGTACACCCTGTAAATTGTTATGTGCTACATGGATTCACTCATAAGCTTTGTCTAGTTGAACTTTTTTTCTATGTCTTTTGGTTACAGTGCTTTTACTGGCCTACTATACAACTCTCTTTCTCAACTATTTGTATTCTGACTGATGTGCTTTTCACGTGTAACTGGATTGTGTGTTTTATGCATAGTGGTATGGGAGCATGGAGGCTATGGGGGCAAAGGCCCCAACAATTTTTTCAGAGGAAGGCCCCCCTCCCAACTCCTACTCCGATCGGTTCTATGTATTGGATTAATGTGTTGTATGTACTGGACGATTAGTTCCTGTCTCACAGTACCTGCCACATCATGACGTACCATGCCTCATGTCCCATATTCCATTACATACATCCATTTACACACTCACACACTCAGATATACACAACACTCACAACTACATGTATCCCATGCCAATCCCTATATATGCTGAAGCTCTGAGTGTGTACCATTGAGAGGTTTAAAAAGTCTTACTATTTATTACCATCCTTTGTTATACCAGGGCCCTGATCTTTATCTTTTGGGAAAAGCAGGAATAATGTTCCTGCTGGGCTTATATACAAAAGTAGGTCCAGTAAAGTCCCTCTTACAGAGTGGTAGATCTACAAGTAATATCACAATAGATAAATAGCACAGATTCTTAGAAGGGGCCCATGTATAATGCTATACATACACACGCACACGCACACACATGCACATATACACACACACTCACACACACACACAAACCAGTGCTACTTAGGAATAGTGGTTCTGGTGGGTTTGACTGTCCGTTTGCAATGCCCAGATGCAAATCCACCCATGGAAGTCACCCATGGAATGTTGATTTACATGAGATGGTGGCAAATAGATAGGCTAATGCCTTTGTGTTTAGGACTCTGCAATTAATGAGACATACCGTCACAAACCCTCTGAGGATCACAGAACTTGGTGTCATATTTTACGTCTGTTTTTGAATCTGGTGCAGTGCTGCTCCCAAAAATGTTACAGGTGACTTACATAGGCTTTTGCATTTGGTCGTATGTGTAGCAAACTTGACAGCCATCCTCATCAGGACCACTAATCCTAAGTAGCATTGAAATTTCCGTGTGTGTGTGCGTGTGTGTGTGTGTGTGTGTGTGTGTGTGTGTGTGTGTCTGTCTACGTAGCATTGGAATCTTTCTTTTGCAATTTATTTTTGTGATGTGTTGACAAGCTACTTCTAGATCTGCTCACCTAGAGATGGAAGCCTTACATACAAGTAATAAAGACATTCTCTTTGAGAAAATTGATGGCATATAGGATTGGAAGGCAAAAGGAAGAAAACAAGGGTCTACTAAGGGGAAATGTAATACGCACACAGTTGAACAACATAATGTCCTACAAATGTTCTAAATATAGGGCTATTACATATTTCCTCTATTGCCTGTCAATCCTATATACCAACTTTCTCATTTATTACTTGTTCCATCAGTTGGCAATAACTAATTTAGAGTATTTTGAAATAAGACCATTAGTGGTGTTACACAGTTTAGGAGGGTATACTGTGTGGAGATGGGGGGGGGGGTGTCTCCTGGATGGAATGGTAAAAAGGGGGAAGGAGATCCCTATGTAGAAGTGTGACATCTATGGAAGAGGGGGTGCCCTGATGTGGAGGAGCAAGGGGCACCTCCTGTGAAGTGGGTGGGGAATCCCATGTGAAAGAGGTGTCTATTGGTGGGGATGGAAGCCCTGATGTGGTGGAGCAAGTAGCATGCATCCATTGGTGGCCTTGTACCAACATAAAGGGGCTACCATTGGTAGAGGTCCAAACACAGCTTGCTAAGCTTTTTCAAAGCTACCATTGTGTGTATGTGTGTGTGTGTATGTGTGTGTGTGTGTGTGTGTGTGTGTGTGTGTGTGTGTGTGTGTGTGTGTGTGTGTGTGCTTGTAGCATTCCTACTTTCTTAGTACGGTGGCCCGGTAGGTCGCGGGTACGAGCAGCGGTTTGAGAGCAAAAATGAGTACGAGCAACGGTCTGAGAGCAAAATTGCGTACGGTCCGAGAGCAAAATTGCGTACGGTCTGAGAGCAAAATTGCGTACGGTCTGAGAGCAAAATTGCGTATGGTCCGAGAGCAAAAACGCGCAGGAGCTGAGAGCAAAAATGCGTACGAGCTGAGAGCAGTTGTTTACATTGGATTTAGGCATTACGCCATTTGTTTTTTTTTCTTTAAAAAAATGGCTTCCAGATGCATAGCTAGCGTCACCCGTTTGTAACTTTTCCAAGGGCTGTTAACATCCTGAGGCAGCGCAAGGCAGCTATTCTCGATCCCTGATTGCGCACCGGTGTGTAACTGTTTGGTGTGTGTGTGTGTGTGTGTGTGTGTGTGTGTGTGTGCGTGTGTGTGTGTGTGTGTGTGTGTGTGTGTGTGTGTGTGTGTGTGTGTGTGTGTGTGTGTGTGTGTGTGTGTGTGTGCAATTCCTTTACATCGTGGTGTGTATCTCTTTATTTGTCATACACTGGCACTAAGTCGGCTGACTGAAGTGTGTGTGTGTGTGTGTGTGTGTGTGTGTGTGTGTGTGTGGTTTGTCTGCATCATGCATGTGTATGTTCTGGGCGTTAAAGAAGGAAATTTACTTTTAAATCATGCATACTTTTATTTATTGTTTTGTCCCACTTTTAATTGGGCCAAGGATCTTGTAACACTCAAGATTGAGATACTAGTAATCGGCTTCAACTGCCCAGAACTCTCTAAGTTGCTGACATGTTGTCCCTCTCTCTCTCATTGCGTTGTTGCAGCTTTGATTGCCTCCCTGTCATTCTCAGGCTTGGGCAGTGCTGTTAACAGTAGGCGGCGGCAGTGTTCAACACCAAGGTCTCCCTCTCCAATGCCATCTCTGCTCTGGACCCTCCCATTTCCCAGAGGGTCAAATGATAATGATATAAGCTTAACATTTCCACATCTTGTTGGAGTCTTCCTCCCCAGCCAACAGAGCTTACTTTCTGTCAGTAGCAGTTAGCTCCTCATGCTTCCTCTTGGCTACCGGTGGTCGCTTCCCCTGGTTTGGGTTTGTACCTGGATTCCAATGAGTACCAGATGGCCATTGGTGGTGGCTTGAGTTGGATATCTATGTGCCAATACTGCTCTCAACCCTTTTGGTCACCAGAAGGGGAAGGGACCACCGGTAGCCAAGAGGAAGCATGAGGAGCTAACTGCTACCGACAGAAGGTAAGTTCTGTTGGAGACTCCAACAAGATGTGGAAATGTTGAGCTTATATCATTATCATTCCTGACAAGACCCTCTGGGGAATGGGAGAGTCCAGAGCAGACATGGCATTGGAGAGGGAGACCTTGGTGTTGAACATTGCCGTCGCCTACTGTTAACAGCACTGCCCAAGCCTGAGAATGACAGGGAGGCAATCCAAGCTGCAACAACGCAATGAGAGAGAGGGACAACATGTCAGCAACTTAGAGAGTTCTGGGCAGTTGAAGCCGATTACTAGTATCTCAATCTTGAGTGTTACAAGATCCTTGGCCCAATTAATAGTGGGACAAAACAATAAATGAAAGTATGCATGATTTAAAAGTAAATTTCCCTTCTTTAACGCCCAGAACATACACATGCATGATGCAGACAAACCACACACACACACACACACACACACACACACACACACACACACACACACACACACACACACACACACACACACACACACACACACACACACACACTTCAGTCAGCCGACTTAGTGCACAGTAAATAAGATAAGACCACAGCTGTCCGTGCTTTTGGTAAATCTCCCAAGACTGCTCTTAACTGTACCAGTGTATGACAAATAAAGAGATACACATCACGATGTAAAGGAATTGCACACACACACACACACACACACACACACACACACACACACACACACACACGCGCGCGCGCGCACACACACACACACAACACACACACACACACACACACACACACACACACACACACACGCACGCGCGCGCACGCGCACACACACACACACCAAACAGTTACACACCGGTGCGCAATCAGGGATCGAGAATAGCTGCCTTGCGCTGCCTCAGGATGTTAACAGCCCTTGGAAAAGTTACAAACGGGTGACGCTAGCGATGCATCTGGAAGCCATTTTTTAAAAGAAAAAAACAAATGGCGTAATGCCTAAATCCAATGTAAACAACTGCTCTCAGCTCGTACGCATTTTTGCTCTCAGCTCCTGCGCGTTTTTGCTCTCGGACCATACGCAATTTTGCTCTCAGACCGTACGCAATTTTGCTCTCAGACCGTACGCAATTTTGCTCTCGGACCGTACGCAATTTTGCTCTCGGACCGTACGCAATTTTGCTCTCGGACCGTACGCAATTTTGCTCTCAGACCGTTGCTCGTACTCATTTTTGCTCTCAAACCGCTGCTCGTACCCGCGACCTACCGGGCCACCGTATTCTTAGAGGATTTATTTTTTGTGCAAGCTACTTGTGGACAGATGGGAAGCCTTGCATAATGGTAGTGAATATTATTGCTTAGCCTATCTCAAAGATTTGGAAAGACTGGGCCACTGTAGAGTTTATACAGAGAGCATTCACTGACATGGCTTCCATGGGTATACACGCAGTACTGAGTTGGTATTTACTTACACAACAGACATGTAGCTTCAGGACTACTATGCAGCTATATATACAAAAGCACCTTGATGGGGACATTGCAGTTGAGCACCCCCCCCCCCCCCCCCCCCCCCCCATCATTCCAACTCCTTCATGACCACTATCAGCTGAAATAGAGGAGTCTTTAAAACCCTCCCAATTTGAGTACAGTGAATGGTATAGGGACATGTATAGTGGAGCCTCACGGGGGCCTCTGACAAACGTATTGTGACATTTGATCCACTGACACCAGTCCAATACATGCAACACACAGTCCAGTTGCATGTGTGAAATACATCCGCATAAGTGACATGGAGTCCTTTGGACATGACCATGTAGAGGAGGCCATGGGATATGAGCATACAGTGGAGGGCATGAGTCTGACAAGACATACTACCATTTTGTGCTGATACAATTATGACCACTAAAGAAATAGAAGGTAATGTTACTTGCACATGTAGGACCAAACATAAAGAGAATGAATCTGAATATAAACATAACAAAAATAGTTGAGAAAGAGATACACCAGTGAAAGCACTGTAACTGAAAGATATAGAAAAAAAAGTTCAAATCGACAAAGCATATGAGTGAATCTATGTAGCACACCACATAACAATTTACAGGGTTTACAGCAAGGAGAATAGAATAGTGTCTTATGGTGGAAAGAGTGTGAATAGTCATGACATGAGACGTGTGTATGTTCATGGGTGTGGTTCATGGGTGTGTGTGCCAGCCGTGCAGATGAAATGGTGGGTGTTATATGTGCCAGCAGAACGCATTAATAAGGAAGCATTACATGTGTTCCAGCCCGCATGTGTCTATAACTCAACCACTCCTCTCCCATAGCCAAGCTGATACACCGGGCACTATATATCATGGCTCTGATGTACTGTTATAGGTTGTGAGCCTATAAATGGCCACGCAATGAGTGGCACCCAAAGAGTATGACCGAATCGACAGGGACACGATTTCTACATGATGTTATGCGCGCGTATCGGTACTGGTAGTACGTACCGTACAATCCTTGTCAACATATTAAATTGCACATCCTCCAAGAAAGAAAGGTTCCAATGCTACACACACAGAAACACTCACATTACACACACAAACACACACACATACACACACACACGCACACTGAAATTCCAATGCTACTTACAAGAAGAATTAGTGGTTCAGGTGAGGATGACTGTCAAGTTTGTTGCTACACATATGATCAAATGCAAAAGCCTATGGAACTCACAGGTCTGTAACATGTTTGGAAGCAGCACTGCACCAGATCCAAAAACAGACGTAAAATATGACACCAAGTGCTGTGATCCTCAGAGGGTTTGTGACGGTATGTCTCATTAATTGCAGAGTCCTAAACACAAAGGCATTAGCCTATCTATTTGCCACCATCTCATGTAAATCAACATTCCATGGGTGACTTCCATGGGTGGATTTGCATCTGGGCATTGCAAACTGACAGTCAAACCCACCAGAACCACTATTCCTAAGTAGCACTGGTTTGTGTGTGTGTGTGTGAGTGTGTGTGTATATGTGCATGTGTGTGCGTGTGCGTGTGTATGTATAGCATTATACATGGGCCCCTTCTAGGAATCTGTGCTATTTATCTATTGTGATATTACTTGTAGATCTACCACTCTGTAAGAGGGACTTTACTGGACCTACTTTTGTATATAAGCCCAGCAGGAACATTATTCCTGCTTTTCCCAAAAGATAAAGATCAGGGCCCTGGTATAACAAAGGATGGTAATAAATAGTAAGACTTTTTAAACCTCTCAATGGTACACACTCAGAGCTTCAGCATATATAGGGATTGGCATGGGATACATGTAGTTGTGAGTGTTGTGTATATCTGAGTGTGTGAGTGTGTAAATGGATGTATGTAATGGAATATGGGACATGAGGCATGGTACGTCATGATGTGGCAGGTACTGTGAGACAGGAACAAATCGTCCAGTACATACAACACATTAATCCAATACATAGAACCGATCGGAGTAGGAGTTGGGAGGGGGGCCTTCCTCTGAAAAAATTGTTGGGGCCTTTGCCCCCATAGCCTCCATGCTCACATACCACTATGCATAAAACACAATCCAGTTACACGTGAAAAGCACATCAGTCAGAATACAAATAGTTGAGAAAGAGAGTTGTATAGTAGGCCAGTAAAAGCACTGTAACCAAAAGACATAGAAAAAAAGTTCAACTAGACAAAGCTTATGAGTGAATCCATGTAGCACATAACAATTTACAGGGTGTACAGCAAGGGGAAAAGAAGTGGAAAGAGTGTGTATAAGTGTGACGTTAGACGTGTGTATGTGTTGGTTCATGGGTGTGTGTGTGTGCCAGCCATGCAGATGAAATGAAAAACGGTGGGCGTTTAAAATATATGTGCCAGATCCCGACAATTAGGAAGGGTTACATGTGTTCCAGCCTAGCTACGCTGCATGTGTCTTTAACTCGACCACGCCTCTCCCATAGCCTAGCTGATACACCGTGCACTATATATGCTCTGACGTACAGGTTGTGAGCCTATGAATGGCCACGCAATGAGTGGCACCCAAAGAGTATGACCGAATCGACAGGGACACATAATGTTGTGCGCGCGCATCGGTACTGGTAATACGTACCGTGTTTTTTGTATGGTGACGGTAACTGAATCCCACACATTTCGATCGCTCAACGAATCTTGTCCATTATACAAGAGAACCACTGACGTTTGTAAGAACGGTGGTACTTCAGTTCATAGATAGTATAGGAGAGGGATTGGAAACGGCGCACGTGAGCTATACATTTGTACGGAGACTTGAGCGTGCACTCCGTGAAGTTGCTAATTGGTTGTTAATTGGACTGTAAGAGCCTCTCCCCCTTTTCGAGTTTTTTAAACTGAGACATAAGTTGAAACTAAGAACAGTACCTGATAGATCTTGGTAAGTGCATTCCAAAAAGCTAACTTTTACGTTAATAGAGCTAATCGTACCGAAGTTTTTTCGATCGGCGGACGACACACGCAAATTGAGACTTACGGGTGCAGCTGTTTAGAAGAAGAAGGTAAATACTATACAGTAGTACAGTGTGATAGAGCTAACATAAATACGTGCCACAGGATAGTTTTGGAGATAATATTTTCATTAATAGACGGGGAAAATGGCAAAAACCTGATTTTGACCTCCTCGTATACTTACGGGTGTAGTGGCTACACGCTTACTACAGTCTATGAATTGCACTATGCTACGAATTGGATATACGATAGTGTATATTTTGCGGATATGTGAAAAATACACATGATATACACATGTGTGTACGCAAGGTATACCCATTGGTATATTTTGCGGATAGAACCAGAATCTCATGTCGTATATTTTGCGTATTCTCAAATTATCACGTGCGCTGATGATGGGTTCTTAATTTGCGCCTTCCGCACACCAATTGTGTACTTCTACCGCATACTTTGCTCCGTTACATCAGTTGGATACGTCTTCCGAATTTGTTCATTGTATACTAGCTTGTATCCATTTGTGTATGTATGATCATATTAATATAGCTTTATATAATTTCAATCAATAAATAAAAACCGCAATAGCCAAAACATATACAATGCGTTTTAAAAACGTCCAAGTCTCTCGAACCATCCAGGCATGAACAGTTGGAGAAGTGGAAGAGTGGAGTAGCGGTCCTTCACATCGCTGTTGTAGGGGTGGTGCTTCAAGTTGCTTCGAGCATCCAGAGCGTCAATCGATTCACTTAGCCTATCAGAGCGCTATGACGTCGATGGACCACCGCTGTCCTCTTCGAAGGCTTAACCGCCACCTTGCCTTTCTTCTTCTGTCAGCATACGACACCTTTTAGCAAAACCTACAGTAGGAAAAGAGCATCACGCGACATAGATAGGACTTACGCTGTTGAGTTGAATAGCCTTCAATTACTCTTAGTTCGCTTGTACCTAGTAAAAATATGGCTGAAGATAGCATTATGAAGACTCTACCTTTATGTGGCGGCAATAGCGTGAAGGTCTTCATCGAACTCTGCTATACAAAGTCGTGATTGCGTAAGAAAAAAGCGCAAAAATCTCTTACCCTTCATCACGCCGAACTGAAGTGCTGATGATCTTCCTAAACCTTTCTGACTTCTACAATTCTGACCTATATTTCAATGGGGGCTTCCGCTATCTGCTTGCGATGCAATCCAGCTTCATCGATGTGTCTTAGTATATCAGCGACGACTTGCGGATGCAGCTATTCCATGGCCGGTGAACTTACCTGGAATCCAAGTTCACGAACACTGCGCTGTCCTGGCAATTTGCAAGGCGAGGCATCGTCAAAAAGTCTTGGCATAGTCAAAATCATAACAAAATTTACGAACTATGATGTACTTTTGGACTAACCTGACTTCCGTCATCCAGTTCTTTCTGGTGTGGCTGCCTGATATCCCTACAACCTCGATCGCCATTTTACTAATATGCTCCGCGTGGTAATACTTGGCGCCAAATTAATACTTGCAATTAATTAATAAGTTAATAAACGTAGTCTACATTATGACATATGTCTTTTCAAACTTCACCAGGTATATCACGTACGTTTCAGCTGGGGCATGTGATAAGCACTAATATTCACAGTAATCCACCTGGAACCTCTTCTGAGGAAACGCGTACCTAAACATTCTGGGTTTGCTTAGCTATTGTGTACAAGAAGCAGTATGATTAGCATGCATCGTGTTATTTGTGTTTTGAATGGTAAGACGCTCGGTAGCCTGTCGACACTGTGAAGTGTATTCCAGTGTCACGTAACGTCATTGAGCAGCTCAGCTTTCCTATGGTACAAGGTGGGGGCGTGGCATAATAACAAATACTTCTCTCGCCGTCTACATGTATATTAGTTCCGTCAGATCACTCCTCAAAATGCTTTCCATGCACCGTCCAATGTTTGTGAGCCAACGCAAGTACATGTATGTTGTATGCACCTGTACTAAGCTTGTACATGATCGACCCGCTAATAGTATAGGTAATAATAACTGAACAAACATTAATGTGCATGCATTGCATATTATTACTATTTTCATGAATCCTACAACTACATCATATAGGATGCAAACCTTGAGGTGTTGCTGTAACTTTGCCGGCATTAATTCCAAATTCGTTACATGCAAAATTGAAAAGAATTGAATGCACGCGTGTTCTTGATCTTATATGATTCAATCCGATGTGCCATGCGAGAGAGCTGTGATAATCGTCACCCAAGTAGAAAGTCATTCAGAACTGTTGCCCCTCATGTTTATGCATGCATATCACATGGTATAGGCATTGAAACATGCTTGGTTGGGATGTTAATCAGGCATTCAGGTCTTACTCCTGGGCACCCGAGCCCCCTTTACTTGTGAGAGAGCTGTGATTATCGTCACCCATGTAGAAAGCCATTCAGAACTGTTGCCCCTATGTTTATACATACCTATTACATGATATAGCCATTGAAACATGATTGGTTGGGATGTTCATGTCTTATTAACCTGAGCCCCTACTATTGAGAGAGCTATGATATATATGACTCAAGTAGGAAGTCATATAAAACTGTTGCCCCTGTGTTTCTTCATACTTACCACATACAATAGGCACTGCAGCATGTTCGGTACAGCCCTTATTCCTGGGAACCAGAGCCCCCTTCCTTTTCTTTGTTAGCTGGCACCAGAACATGCATGAACTATGATCCTATCTGTACGTGCACTGGAGAGCAAAGTTCACTCGTGCCGTCATGATGTATATGTTCGTTCAAATAGCACTTCATACCCACTTGGGAGAATCACTCGTGTTAAAACTGGTCATCAAATCACCCCAGGCAAGTTCCAAATCAATGAGTCATGATCCTCATCATTTAAAAGCAAAATGTTACATGTACAAAGAAAAGCATCAGTAAATGTCCTTTAACTCTTTAAGGCCCTAAGTAGAGCTTGCTGCTGAGGACAACAGTTTGGCCGCCTGCAGAAATAAGATCCGGAATGCATGTGCGAGAGTAAGTGTACATGGGTGAATGGACACGTACATGTACATGTATAGACACACCTCTTCATAACGCACACATGGACCATATATCTCATCATTAAGTACACTCAATCACTAATACCTGATGAGGCCACGCCCGTAAAGGTCACACACCTCCCTGGAGGCCAGTATGTGTGTTACATCTGCTGATTTTAAAGCTCACAGGACATGTAACACCACAGCTACTCTAAAGAATGCACAAGTCAAAACGTCACTACACGCATTAAATATTAGCATTTATCCGTTTACCTGATGAGGCCACGCCCATGAAGGTGACAAACCTCCCAAGAGGCCAGTATGTGTGTTACACCTGCTCAGTTTGAAGCTCTCAGGACATGTAACACCACAGCTACTCTAAAGAATGCACAAGTCAAAACGTCACTACACGCATTAAATATTAGCATTTATCCGTTTACCTGATGAGGCCACGCCCATGAAGGTGACAAACCTCCCAAGAGGCCAGTATGTGTGTTACACCTGCTCAGTTTGAAGCTCTCAGGACATGTAACACCACAGCTACTCTAAAGAATGCACAAGTCAAAACGTCACTACACGCATTAAATATTAGCATTTATCCGTTTACCTGATGAGGCCACGCCCATGAAGGTAACATGCCTCCCAAGAGGCCAGTATGTGTGTTACACCTGCTCAGTTTGAAGCTCTCAGGACATGTAACACCACAGCTACTCTAAAGAATGCACAAGTCAAAACGTCACTACACGCATTAAATATTAGCATTTATCGGTTTACCTGATGAGGCCACGCCCATGAAGGTGACAAACCTCCCAAGAGGCCAGTATGTGTGTTACACCTGCTCACTTTAAAGCTCACAGGACATGTAACACCACAGCTACTCTAAAGAATGCACAAGTCAAAACGTCACTACACGCATTAAATATTAGCATTTATCCGTTTACCTGATGAGGCCACGCCCATGAAGGTGACAAACCTCCCAAGAGGCCAGTATGTGTGTTACACCTGCTCAGTTTGAAGCTCTTAGGACATGTAACACCACAGCTACTCTAAAGAATGCACAAGTCAAAACGTCACTACACGCATTAAATATTAGCATTTATCCGTTTACCTGATGAGGCCACGCCCATGAAGGTAACATGCCTCCCAAGAGGCCAGTATGTGTGTTACACCTGCTCAGTTTGAAGCTCTCAGGACATGTAACACCACAGCTACTCTAAAGAATGCACAAGTCAAAACGTCACTACACGCATTAAATATTAGCATTTATCGGTTTACCTGATGAGGCCACGCCCATGAAGGTGACAAACCTCCCAAGAGGCCAGTATGTGTGTTACATCTGCTCAGTTTGAAGCTCTCAGGACATGTAACACCACAGCTACTCTAAAGAATGCACAAGTCAAAACGTCACTACACGCATTAAATATTAGCATTTATCGGTTTACCTGATGAGGCCACGCCCATGAAGGTAACATGCCTCCCAAGAGGCCAGTATGTGTGTTACACCTGCTCAGTTTGAAGCTCTCAGGACATGTAACACCACAGCTACTCTAAAGAATGCACAAGTCAAAACGTCACTACACGCATTAAATATTAGGTTTACCTGATGAGGCCACGCCCATGAAGGTGACAAACCTCCCAAGAGGCCAATATGTGTGTTACACCTGCTCAGTTTGAAGCTCACAGGACATGTAACATTTGCTGCTTTGAAGTTAGCTATTCCAAAGAATGCCCATGTCCACAGTCATGAAAGTCATACACTTTTTCAAATGTGTTATAGCTGTAATGGTAATGAAAACAAATGTAATAAATGGAGCACCATTACTTTCATACGCTCTATAGGTTAACTGTGCTTCAACCGTACCGCTGATCACAGCAAAGTTGGCCTTCAAGTTGGCCTTCCATCTTTGCCATGATGAAAAACAGTATCGCTGATACGGTATCGACGTCCATAGAGATGAAAGGCAGTGATCACCACCTGCGATAACGTCAGGAGTGTTCGCCACCCCCCTGTTTATTCTACAGAGAACGTTACTTGCGAGAAACTATGTATGGTACTAAGGGTTGTTTTAAACTCATATAAATCAAGCAGACTAGACGTACCGAATTTTAGAGAAGGAGGTGCTCAAAACAGGTTGCTCTGCAGCTATGTGAGATCAGAGATCATATTCGATGCTCTTGGATTCGAAATAATATTTTCAAAGGTATTAAATATAATAAGCTTCGAAAATGTTTATCCAAATTAACATTTAGAATTTACGGTATTAGCGTATACTTTAAGAGTCAGGTGCGTATACCACGATGGTTAGTGAATACAATTGACACCTGCGGATTCTTGGAATATACGTATGCGTATTTTTGAAATATAAGCACACACGGTATATTAATGGTATACCAGAAATATACGCATAAATATACACCACTGTATACTACTTTCGTTGCACAGTGTTGATTAGTGCACGCTATAGTCCGATCATTTATACATGCCGCTGGATGGTTTTGTAGTCAATAAAAACACGGGTTCGTCTGTACAGATCTCGTCTGAAGTGACTAATTAATTTATATACATCTTTTGGCAGGATGTACAACGCAAGTCAACATAAGTTCAAGTTGACTTGTCGCACAAAGCACAAGAAGATTTCAAGGGACAGTGTGCCAATTCTGCTTTCTAAGCACCGTATGTTTTTGTTAGTTCGTTATTCTCAGCCAAACCAAAAAGACAGCTGTTGAAACAGCTAGCCATTTTAATCAAGAATGGCCTGGGCACCAAAACTTCACGGAGTGCACGCGTTGATTGGTGTTGATTGCCTCCGTTTCCAATCCCTCTCCTATACTATCTATGTTCAGTTGTACAGGTTAATACAGTGGCATGGGCACGGGAGGTTATTGTATATTCATGTGCTCGGAGTAGCGGGAACCAGGTTGCAGTAGGTTAATGGCGCGGAATGAACGAAAAATGTGCAATTAATTTGCACAGCTGTATCTCCGTAACGGATCAAGTAAAAATTAACGAACAGGGCACATCGATAGATAAAGGACCCCTCTGCGTACAAACCGAATTTGAAGTTAATTGAGATGTCCTGCCGAAAGATATGGCCAGTTTGAACACCAATAGGGTATCGGACGTTGCAACACTGGCACGAAGCTAATGCAAGACTCCAAAATCTATTTTACCTTATAGAAATGGTGTAGTATGAAGTGTTGAAAATAGGAAGTCAATGGCGTGTACCGTTCCGAAGTTATAGTGATTCAAACGTGAGTCATTGTTATAACTTTAAAATTATATAGCGAAGGGCCATTTTCTCGGAGACTGTCCCATATATATATATATGGGACAGTGTCCAGCTAAATCACCCTTATGGTACTTTTTCAAAATTTCCAGAGCAAGCAAAAGAAAAGCATTGAAATGTATATGGCTAATTATAAATTCAGTGCTTAATAACTTTGTGATGGACAGTCCGATTTAGGATGCGTAAGGACCATTTGACCGAAGCTCATGGGTGTTCAAGGAATTTGAAAACTTGAAAAACTAGCCCAAAGGGTGATTCTGCTGGACACTGTCCTATATATGGGAAAGTTTCCGAGAAAAGGGACCTAGCGTGTATTTTTTAAAAGCATAATAAAAATGCACCACGTTTGAAATACTATAACTTCCGAACGGTTAATGCTACCGTCTTCCTATTTTCAGCACTTCATAATACACCATTTCTCTATGATAAAATACATTTTGGGATCTTCAACATGCTCCATGCCAGTGTCGCGATGTCCGATACCCCTTGGGGTTCAAACTCCCCATATCTTTCGGCAGGAAATCTCAATTCATTCCAAAATTGATTTATACGTAGAGGGATCCTGTGCCTATCGATTTGTCCTGTTCGTTATTTTTTACATTACCCGTTACAAAGATATTGCTTTGCAAAGTAGGAACATATTTCCCGCTCGATTTGCGCCATTCTATGGCCAGAGACAGCATGAATATTAAACTCTTCCTGTCGATAACCTATTACCACGCCTACAAGACCCTATTGCGTGATGGCGTTGCACATCGATCGTTGATTTGCTGTACAGCATACGGTAAGTTAAGATTGTCAACGTTCTTCGATGTAGGCACAGATAAGGCAGCATGGCGCCGTATAAAACGAGTAGAGACGAGCCGACTCGTTAATTTGGTTGCAACGGTTAGGCCGGTACGATATTCAGGTCGAGGACGAGGACGGCGTGCATGGTTGAGAGCGTTGATGCTGATGACGATGGTAATTATGGCAATTTCGATGGTTATGATTGACGACAACGATGTTGACAATAAATTTGATGACGGCGAGTCCAAGGTGAAGTGATGGTGGTAATGAAGGTGTTAATTGTAATGCAAGTAATGATGATGGTAGTGGTGGTGGTGGCCCAGGTTTGCGTTAAAACTAGAAAAACCCGTCCAGCTGAATGTCTACCCCACTAGAGAAGGTTACTGCAAAACAGCTGCTCAATGACGTACCGTGATATGCTCACATTATAGACTGGCCAAGAAAACCAGAATGGTGCTGAGACAAGGGCATAGGTCCTCATCTTGGTTTACACGTCCTTGTGAACTTTTGCACACACTTGCATTGTTACGAGTACACCATTGTATGGCGAATTCTTGTACAAACACACACACACACATGCACATACATATCTTCACCCATATACACAAGCATTTTGTTCCATTTAACTGCTTGTATGTGATCTGTATCCCACTACTCTAGACAGCCATGCAGTGGACACTACTATAGACAGCTGTGGAGTGGACACCACTGTAGATAGCTGTGGAGTGGACACTACTGTAGACAGCTGTGGAGTGGACACTACTGTAGACAGCTATGTAGTGGATACTACTATAAGACAGCTGTGGAGTGGACACTACTGTAGACAGCTGTGGAGTGGACACTACTGTAGACAGCTGTGGAGTGGACACTACTGTAGACAGCTGTGGAGTGGACACTACTGTAGACAGCTGTGGAGTGGACACTACTGTAGACAGCTGTGGAGTGGACACTAATGTAGACAGCTGTGGAGTGGACACTACTGTAGACAGCTATGCAGTGGACACTACTGTAGACAGCTGTGGAGTGGAACTACTGTAGACAGCTGTGGAGTGGACACTACTATAGACAGCTATGCAGTGGACACTACTATATAGATAGCCGCGGAGTGGACACTACAGTCGACAGCTGTGGAGTGGACACTACTGTAGACAGCTGTAGAGTGGACACCACTGTAGACAGCTGTAGAGTGGACACTTGTAGACAGCTGTAGAGTGGACAGTACTGTAGACAGCTGTGGAGTGGACACTACTGTAGACAGCTGTAGAGTGGACACTACTGTAGACAGCTGTGGAGTGGACACTACTGTAGACAGCTGCAGAGTGGACACTACTGTAGACAGCTGCAGATTGGACACTACTGTAGACAGCTGCAGAGTGGACACTACTGTGGACAGCTGTAGAGTGGACACCACTGTAGACAGCTGTAGAGTGGACACTACTGTAGACAGCTGTAGAGTGGACACTACTGTAGACAGCTGTGGAGTGGACACTACTGTAGACAGCTGTAGAGTGGACACTACTGTAGATAGCTGTGGAGTGGACACTACTGTAGACAGCTGTGGAGTGGACACTACTGTAGACAGCTATGCAGTGGATACTACTATAAGACAGCTGTAGAGTGGACACTACTGTAGACAGCTGTGGAGTGGACACTACTGTAGACAGCTGTGGAGTGGACACTACTGTAGACAGCTGTGGAGTGGACACTACTGTAGACAGCTGCAGAGTGGACACTACTATAGACAGCTGTGGAGTGGACACTACTGTAGACAGCTGTAGAGTGGACACTACTGTAGACAGCTGTGGAGTGGACACTACTGTAGACAGCTGCAGAGTGGACACTACTGTAGACAGCTGTAGAGTGGACACTACTGTAGACAGCTGTGGAGTGGACACTACTGTAGACAGCTGTGGAGTGGACACTACTGTAGACAGCTGCAGAGTGGACACTACTGTAGACAGCTGTAGAGTGGACACTACTGTAGACAGCTGTGGAGTGGACACTACTATAAGACAGCTGTGGAGTGGAAACTACTGTAGACAGCTGTGGAGTGGACACTACTGTAGACAGCTGTGGAGTGGACACTACTGTAGACAGCTGTGGAGTGGACACTACTGTAGACAGCTATGCAGTGGACACTACTGTAGACAGCCATGCAGTGGACACTACTGTAGACAGCTGTGGAGTGGACACTACTGTAGACAGCTGTGGAGTGGACACTACTGTAGACAGCTATGCAGTGGACACTACTGTAGACAGCTGTGGAGTGGACGCTACTGTAGACAGCTGTGGAGTGGACACTACTGTAGACAGCTGTGGAGTGGACACTACTGTAGACAGCCATGCAGTGGACACTACTGTAGACAGCTGTGGAGTAGACACTACTGTAGACAGCTGTGGAGTGGACACTACTGTAGACAGCTATGCAGTGGACACTACTGTAGACAGCTGTGGAGTGGACACTACTGTAGACAGCCATGCAGTGGACACTACTGTAGACAGCTGTGCAGTGGACACTACTGTAGACAGCTGTGGAGTGGACACTACTGTAGACAGCTATGCAGTGGACACTACTGTAGACAGCCATGCAGTGGACACTACTGTAGACAGCTGTCTACAGTAGTGTCCACTCCACAGCTGTCTACAGTAGTGTCCACTGCATAGCTGTCTACAGTAGTGTCCACTCCACAGCTGTCTACAGTAGTGTCCACTCCACAGCTGTCTACAGTAGTGTCCACTCTGCAGCTGTCTACAGTAGTGTCCACTCCACAGCTGTCTACAGTAGTGTCCACTCTGCAGCTGTCTACAGTAGTGTCCACTCCACAGCTGTCTATAGTAGTGTCCACTCCACAGCTGTCTACAGTAGTGTCCACTCTACAGCTGTCTACAGTGGTGTCCTCTCTACAGCTGTCTACAGTAGTGTCCACTCTACAGCTGTATACAGTAGTGTTCACTCCACAGCTGTCTGCAGTAGTGTCCACTCTGCAGCTGTCTACAGTAGTGTCCACTCTGCAGCTGTCCATACAGTAGTGTCCACTCTACAGCTGTCTACAGTAGTGTCCACTCCACAGCTGTCTACAGCAGTGTCCACTGCATAGCTGTCTACAGTAGTGTCCACTCTGCAACTGTCCATACAGTAGTGTCCACTCTACAGCTGTCTACAGTAGTGTTCACTCCACAGCTATCTACAGTAGTGTCCACTGCATGGCTGTCCACTGCATAGCTGTCTACAGTAGTGTCCACTCTACAGCTGTCTACAGTAGTGTTCACTCTACAGCTATCTACAGTAGTGTCCACTGCATGGCTGTCTACAGTAGTGTCCACTCCACAGCTGTCTACAGTAGTGTCCACTCCACAGCTGTCTACAGTAGCGTCCACTCCACAGCTGTCTACAGTAGTGTCCACTGCATAGCTGTCTACAGTAGTGTCCACTCCACAGCTGTCTACAGTAGTGTCCACTCCACAGTTGTCTACAGTAGTGTCCACTGCATAGCTGTCTACAGTAGTGTCCACTCCACAGCTGTCTATAGTAGTGTCCACTCCACAGCTGTCTACAGTAGTGTCCACTCTACAGCTGTCTACAGTAGTGTCCACTCTACAGCTGTATACAGTAGTGTTCACTCCACAGCTGTCTACAGTAGTGTCCACTCTGCAGCTGTCTACAGTAGTGTCCACTCTGCAGCTGTCTACAGTAGTGTCCACTCCACAGCTGTCTACAGTAGTGTCCACTGCATAGCTGTCTACAGTAGTGTCCACTCCACAGCTGTCTACAGTAGTGTTCACTCCACAGCTGTCTACAGTAGTGTCCACTCCACAGCTGTCTACAGTAGTGTCCACTCTGCAGCTGTCTACAGTAGTGTCCACTCTGCAGCTGTCTACAGTAGTGTCCACTACACAGCTGTCTACAGTAGTGTCCACTCTCAGCTGTCTACAGTGGTGTCCACTCCACAGCTGTCTACAGTAGTGTCCACTCTACAGCTGTCTACAGTAGTGTTCACTCCACAGCTGTCTACAGTAGTGTCCACTCTACAGCTGTCTACAGTGGTGTCCACTCCACAGCTGTCTACAGTAGTGTCCACTCCACAGCTGTCTACAGTAGTGTCCACTCTGCAGCTGTCTACAGTAGTGTCCACTCTGCAGCTGTCTACAGTAGTGTCCACTCTGCAGCTGTCTACAGTAGTGTCCACTCCACAGCTGTCTACAGTAGTGTCCACTCCACAGCTGTCTTATAGTAGTATCCACTGCATAGCTGTCTACAGTAGTGTCCACTCCACAGCTGTCTACAGTAGTGTCCACTCCACAGCTATCTACAGTAGTGTCCACTCTACAGCTGTCTACAGTAGTGTCCACTCCACAGCTGTCTACAGTAGTGTCCACTCAACAGCTGTCTACAGTAGTGTCGACTCTACAGCTGTCTACAGTGGTGTCCACTCTACAGCTGTCTACAGTAGTGTCCACTCTGCAGCTGTCTACAGTAGTGTCCAATCTGCAGCTGTCTACAGTAGTGTCCACTCTGCAGCTGTCTACAGTAGTGTCCACTCCACAGCTGTCTACAGTAGTGTCCACTCTACAGCTGTCTACAGTAGTGTCCACTCCACAGCTGTCTACAGTAGTGTCCACTCTACAGCTGTCTACAAGTGTCCACTCTACAGCTGTCTACAGTGGTGTCCACTCTTTAGCTGTCTACAGTAGTGTCCACTCCACAGCTGTCGACTGTAGTGTCCACTCCGCGGCTATCTATATAGTAGTGTCCACTGCATAGCTGTCTATAGTAGTGTCCACTCCACAGCTGTCTACAGTAGTTCCACTCCACAGCTGTCTACAGTAGTGTCCACTGCATAGCTGTCTACAGTAGTGTCCACTCCACAGCTGTCTACATTAGTGTCCACTCCACAGCTGTCTACAGTAGTGTCCACTCCACAGCTGTCTACAGTAGTGTCCACTCCACAGCTGTCTACAGTAGTGTCCACTCCACAGCTGTCTACAGTAGTGTCCACTCCACAGCTGTCAACAGTAGTGTCCACTCCACAGCTGTCTTATAGTAGTATCCACTACATAGCTGTCTACAGTAGTGTCCACTCCACAGCTGTCTACAGTAGTGTCCACTCCACAGCTATCTACAGTGGTGTCCACTCCACAGCTGTCTATAGTAGTGTCCACTGCATGGCTGTCTAGAGTAGTGGGATACAGATCACATACAAGCAGTTAATGGAACAAAATGCTTGTGTATATGGGTGAAGATATGTATGTGCATGTGTGTGTGTGTGTTTGTACAAGAATTCGCCATACAATGGTGTACTCGTAACAATGCAAGTGTGTGCAAAAGTTCACAAGGACGTGTAAACCAAGATGAGGACCTATGCCCTTGTCTCAGCACCATTCTGGTTTTCTTGGCCAGTCTATAATGTGAGCATATCACGGTACTTCATTGAGCAGCTGTTTTGCAGTAACCTTCTCTAGTGAGGTAGACATTCAGCTGGACGGGTTTTTCTAGTTTTAACGCAAACCTGGGCCACCACCACCACTACCATCATCATTACTTGCATTACAATTAACACCTTCATTACCACCATCACTTCACCTTGGACTCGCCGTCATCAAATTTATTGTCAACATCGTTGTCGTCAATCATAACCATCGAAATTGCCATAATTACCATCGTCATCAGCATCAACGCTCTCAACCATGCACGCCGTCCTCGTCCTCGACCTGAATATCGTACCGGCCTAACCGTTACAACCAAATTAACGAGTCGGCTCGTCTCCACTCGTGTTATACGGCGCCATGCTGCCTTATCTGTGCCTACATCGAAGAACGTTGACAATCTTAACTTACCGTATGCTGTACAGCAAATCAACGATCGATGTGCAACGCCATCACGCAATAGGGTCTTGTAGGCGTGGTAATAGGTTATCAACAGGAAGATCATGCTGTCTCTGGCCATAGAATGGCGCGAATCGAGCGGGAAATATGTTCCTACTTTGCAAAGCAATATCTTTGTAACGGGTAATGTAAAAATTAACGAACAGGACAAATCGATAGGCACAGGATCCCTCTACGTATAAATCAATTTTGGAATGAATTGAGATTTCCTGCCGAAAGATATGGGGAGTTTGAGCCCCAAGGGGTATCGGACATCGCGACACTGGCATGGAGCACGTTGAAGATCCCAAAATGTATTTTATCATAGAGAAATGGTGTATTATGAAGTGCTGAAAATAGGAAGACGGTAGCATTAACAGTTCGGAAGATATAGTATTTCAAACGTGGTGCATTTTTATTATGCTTTTAAAAAATACACGCTAGGTCCCTTTTCTCGGAAACTTTCCCATATATATATATATATATGGGACAGTGTCCAGCTAAATCACCCTTATTGTATGGCAATCCGTTGCGGACAAAAGTATATCAAACCAAAATTATGTATCAAAACAAACTGTGGGTGTATCAAAACAAACTGTGGGTATGTTTCTACAAATATCGGGTATCAAATGACCGCAACAAAAAAAAGGACGTATCAAATGTTACCAAATACGGTATGTGGGATTTTTTTTTAAAAAGGTAGGTCAAAGAAAAGGGGTATCAAAACGTGTACTGCGTCGAACAGGTTCCATACTAAGAGCGTAACACATTCCGTACGGGAAACGCACTCGCCAGCGTTCGGGAACCCGAGTTTATATTTACTGTTTACTATTCGTGCCCAGACCAAGGCAAACTGTTAAGGAGCGCATCGCGTGAGCAGGGTTATAGCTCATATTTCAGCGGCGGTATCAGTTTCAAGTGTGATTTCGGTTTTATATCGACACAGCGACGCTTTTACTGCCCTTGGACCACGGGCATTTGATCCCGTTATGCCGGATTGTTTTGTCGCATCAGAGGCGGCCTGGGGTCCTTGGCAACCCCCCCCCCCCCCCCCCCCCCCCCCCCCCTCTCTATGGTGCCCCAGCTCTGCCCTCCTCCACCCCCTAAAAAAATGTGTTCAAATTACAATAATGCGAAGTGATTACAGCATATGTGAGCGTAATTTAGCTTCTAATGCATATGCTTGCTTGTATATAATATACAATCCAAATAAAACAGTTACGAAATCTAATGTACCACGCCACTTTGGCGCCTCCTATCCGCTAGGCCTCTCCCCTCGGTAAATGCTGGTGCCGTCCACCTGAATTTTAAGGTGGAGAACCTTATACCCAACCCAATCGACATCCTGATAATTAACTGTTCTGTAAGCCAGCAGCCGTTGAAATGTGTGTCATTTCGCCGCCGCTAAATTTGTTGGAGGCTGTATTATCAGTAGGAACAGCTGTCAAGGGCCAATTCGAGGACGCAAGGTGCATGGAGCTCTGGTGGGCCTGGGTCAGGTTATGGAATCCTATGGGTGATCATGAGTGTGAGGCCATGGATTTCCTGTTTCGTCTGGCCTTCCAGTTCCAGTAGATCGCCAAGGGCTGTGTCTTTCTTGTTAAGTCAGGCATGTGCCACAGCCAATTACGTCCTTAAATGTTTTTGTCTCAGATGCTTAGTGGTGTGTGTGTGTCTGATGTTCAGCATGGTTACATTAATGTATGATATGAGTTATGTCAGTTTATAGTACTTTTATCTTTCATGTCTTTTACACCGAAGTGTGTCAGTTTATCTTTCATGTCTTTTACACCGAAGTGTATCGATTTAGTGGGCTTTTTTCAAGCTATTTTGGAAAATAGTCCAAGTGTGCCATGTCAGAAATGAACAAGAGATTAAATCTCCTACCTAGAACTATCTCATACACAACCAGGCTACGCAATAACTCCAGTGCTAAAATTCTGAGATGTTAAACAAGAAAATGTTTATCACAACTTTAAGGGGAAGCCACAGCTCCAAATTAACAAGCATTTTGTAGAGGAGTTGTATAGAATAGTGATGTTTTGGATTTGGTGTTGCAATCATACATTTACAGTGCTTACAATTAAGTCTGTGCCTGAGAAAGTAACATGCCCCAATCTATTCACCCACCATCAATGAAGTCATGGAAGCCTTCTTAATTATAAGTTCACAGGCATTGTATACTTGCCTGCCTATTATATGCATTGTAGCAATAAATAATTGCAGAGACTGTATGGTCCATGGCATGCCTTTTCAAGAAAGCAAATAAACTCAGATCTATATGAAATGTTTAGTGCCAAATATCATACTCATACCTGTAACACAACAAAATTATAAAGTCATCAAGACACATGTTTGAAAAAAAAAAGTTGCTTTGTCAACACCAGGGGGACATTATGTTTTTAGGTAATAGCTTCCAGCACCTAGAATGGCCGTGTCCATAGCTTCAAAGAAGTGTTCAGCATCTTTCATCGTTGTAGGAAGATGTATGGTCCTAAAGCAGCAGTCTGAAAACGGTAGTGATTTATTTGTGAATTTTATCTGAATTGCTCTGAGTCCCATTGGCGGGACTGAACTCTTTGGCCTGTGATAAAATTCAGTAATTTAGCCAACGTAGGACCTAAAGGAAATCAACATATATTGTCTAAAGTACACAGCAATAATACTTAAAATGAATGTCTTGTTAATGCATGTACTTCATGCATAGCAAGGTCAATTGTGAGTTGCAATAGCACTTTTATCACACTCAATTTGTAAGTTTTTTTTTTTTTAATTTTTTTTTTTAATTTTTATTTTATTTTGCAGGTAATAATAAAGTTACAAGAGAATACATGAAAGGAATAAATGCACATACAGAACTACATTATTATATAAACTAACATATATGGCTAACAACAACACAACCTAACATTTACAATGTACTGGCACACTAACACACTCGATCACTCGCACACAGAACTAAAAGTCATCTAAACCATCAAAGGAACTTAATGTTCCCAAGACGGAGGTAGAATTTCCTCTCTGGATTGCCACAGAAAGGCGCTGGAGTAAGAATTGGTAGGATTGTGAGTCTCCAGTGGTTTTGTGCAGACGATGGCCAAGGTCCTTAAGAAAGGACAATTTTTCAGCACCAAACACACCAAGAGACTCACATGCTATGGGAACAAAGAAGTATTTAGCTCCAAGAGAGGAATACTTCTTCCTCTTTTGAGATTCAGCCTCTGCTGCTACCAATCCTGGGCCTCTTTCAGCAGTGGAGAGATATGATGGTGCCAAGGTGTCTCTGCATGTAGCATCCCACACAAGGAGTTTCCCCTCTTTCCAGGGAACCATTGAAATTCCATCTGGCCTTTTACCATCAGATCTAGCTACTCCAGAAGGCTCCAAACGAGCAGGTATTTTTGCAGCTGACAGTGCTCTGTGGATGATGTCGTTTAAGCTAGAATGCCTGGAGTGGCGACCTTCACTCCATCTACAGCTAAGGACATGAGTAGCAAGGTCATTCACGTGAGAACCACAATGGCGACAAGTGTGTGAATGGCACAAGGGAACACCAAGTCTGAGCCCAACTGCAATTCGGATGGTGGAGTTATCCATTCTCAGGCCTATGGAGGATATAGGGAATGCATTTAGCCATTTTCCTGACTCTGGTGTGGATGCAGCAAGAAGACGAGCACGGGAAGATGGACTATCAGCACTGGCCAGCAGACCTTGAGCTACCAACTGCATTTTTGGTAGATCCCAAGCTTTTTGAAAACAAGAAGCAGGAGGTACAGGTGGGGCTGTGTTGTTTCCTTTGGACCAGTGGGAAAGTGCAGACTCAACATCAGGGATGGAGGCATTGTGCAGAGATGCAGGGAGCATGCTCTTCAATGTATCAGAGGTGCCAGCAGCTGAAGCCAGGAAGGCTGAAGGTGCAAGCTGACATGCACTCCGAATACCAAGGCCGCCAAGCTTTATAGGAAGCTGAACTTGTGTCCAGGCTGGATCATTAATTCCAAGAGAGATATTTAAAGTGCTGCTTAGGATGGATCGCAAAAGGTCATTGAAATCAGCAAGTTTCTCTGAAAGGAAACAGGGAGAGGTGCGCAAAATGTTTAGAAGCTTGGGTATTGCAAATGAGTGACGCAGCAATAGCAGAGCATCATGTGCATCTAAATTGCACAACCTTTCACCCATTTTTTTCAAAAAAACTATTTTTGCACAGATAGCAGCAGATATTGAAGCAATATCACCTAGGGGAGTACCCAGAAGTGTGGTGCACTTTGGTTCTGTAACTTGCAGTCCAGGGACTGCAGTCAGCATTGCTTGTATTATGGTGGTGTTGTTGCTGATGATCTCTGATTTTCCATAATTAAGTTGTAGACCCAATGAATGTGCTTCCTTGGTGATTAACTGGAGGTCTTTAAGCACATCAGTTAAGGTTCCACCAAGGGTTCCATCATCCAAGTAGAACATGCGCAACTCAGATTTTAATTGAGAGCACATGTTGTGGATTGTGAGACAAAAAAGCAGAGGTCCGAGAGGGTCACCCTGCTGCACCCCTTCTGACGACTGAATAACTTCTGTTCCCCAAAACAAGGAAGATGGTGAACAGTACACAGAATGGACAAAAGGAAGCAAACTAGGGGCAAGATCTTTAACTGCCAGGAGCATCTTATCCCTGCGGATAGTATTAAATGCATTCTTAAAATCAAGTTTAAGAATCAAATGATCATGGGGCAGGTTGGATAGATAGACTCGCGCAGAATGTATGGCAATTTCAATTCCCCTCTTTATTCCATACCCCAACTGCTTTGGAAAAAGTAATTCCCCCATCTCCTTCATCACTTTACTTCCTGCACATTTGGCAACAAGACGACGAAGGGTACATCCAACAGCAATAGGGCGAATACCCCCATCCTTCTTTTTAAGTGCAACCAGTGAAGCACCAAAAAAGAATGGACGAACAGAGACAGGTGTTTTACCCTCCAGAACATGATTGACAAAAGCAGAAAGGGAAGCCAGAAGGGAACTGGAACCATTTCCATTTAATGGCCCAATGAGATCTTTGAGATGTTGCGGTCTTAAACCATCAGGCCCACCTGCTGAACTGTTAGGAAAGGATCGGATGGAGAGAGCAATTTCTTTTTCACTGATGGAGAATGATTGGTTGGTGGGTGGAAGGTCAGGAATGACTGAGTCTGCAGGTGGTGTAGGATGCTTCTGTTGAAGAGCTGTGAGTGTAGCTTGATCCATATGATGATAGGAATTATGTATAGTCAGTATTAATTATGAAAATGTAACTACTTTCAATTTTGTTCCAAAATATTGTTGGGGTGGTGCACACTTGTGCACATGTAAAATGGTTTTTACCATTTGGACACTGAAGAGACCTAGTTACATTTAATGGTACTAGCAAGCAGTAAAACCTTTTAGCATTGGGCTGAAAAACCTTAAATCCTTTTTTACATGCATTTAACAAGCCGTGCTAGCAGAGCTATCCATATATATTGTTTACCTTAATGGATAGCTCTCACTGCTTATTATATATACCATACTGTTCCTAAAAGGGTAATTAGTCACATAATAGTCTAACCATAATGTGGTCAAATAAGTGTTTTATTAATTGATGTTGCTTCCTTCCTTTTTAAACCACCATTGCCTATATCTATCCACTTTATCAAATGAGAATGTTTCTAGAACAAATTGTATTATTCATCACAAATAAATCTACTTTTGGTTACAGTAGTTGTAAAAAAAAAAGACAAACATGATATTAAAGTTAAATTACCCTAGACTTCATTAATGAGTAGCACAATCTTTGGTGGCAAAGGTAATATCAGAGCTATCAGTTTAGCTAGAGATATTTTTATTGGACCCACGATTTTAAACAACACACACAAGATCTACCTACCATCAGTATTTCCTTCTCTTTCGGTGATGTATGATTTGAAGTGTTCTAACGCATTTACCTCAGCAGGTGTAATTTCTTTTGAATGAGTTTCAATTAGCCCTATAAAACTGCTTGCTAATAAACGCTGTTGGTCATACACAAACAGCTCTTTGGTAATATGGCAATTCTGTTTGCAGAACTCCAAAAAACCCAAACATGTCAGTCCTGTTTGAAAAGCCTGGATATTATGAATGCGCTTGGATATAAGCTCTTCTGAAATCAAACAATTCAATAAGTTCATTTTTGATTCGATAGTTATCGATTTCGGGATTGGCCATCGTGAACCATTTATGATAGTCATAAAGGTTGGCTCCTTTAGAAGTTCATCCAGATCACTTGTGGTTATTCAGGCATCAATCTATATGGAATTAAATACATGATGATATATGGAAAGTGAAAAACTAATGCACTTTTATCTAATAAATTTCATTTGGGGAAGGGAAATATTAGACTAATACCAAGAAAAACATGTTATGATACTCCATTCTGCCCTTAGTTCTAACCAACGTGTGCACAGATTATCTGAGGGCACAATTGGGATAGGCACTACCAGCAGGGTTTTCCGTAGAGCAGGACATATATTACACTCATTAGTTTTTGTATTTTTAAGGAAGTCATCTGTGATTGCCACAAATTGAGTGTTAAGTGTTGCAAAAATCAACACTTCATTCAAGAGACTTAGTATGTGAGCACTTGATGTAGACCAGGCTGCGTAAACAGCTGAAGTGTTAAATTTTGAATAACCAACTAATTGCCCACCTAAAGAATGTCATATATGTCCTGTTCTACTGAAAACCCTGACCAGTAATTATAAAATTTTACAGTTAGCAACATCCATGCAAAACAATAGAAAGCATTTTCATTCTGATTCATAAATTTCTAGTGTGTCCCAAAGAATTCAATCACAAGTACAAGTAGTTCATTAATGTTCAGTTGTCTTGGGGGGCATATATACAAACGTGATTCGAGATAGTGTGGCATTGATGTGATGTAAAGAATAATGAACGCTTGAAACAGCACATTAGTACATGTAGCTAGGATATAGAATTTTACCCCAGTTATGAATTCATAAACCACAAATGCAATCAGATTGTTTAGTTTTTTTTCGCTATCAAGAGTGAGTCTAAATAAGGATTTTCACATTCTTTTCAACTGTGCACTTGTAGATGACAAAAAGGGGTCTTTCCTGTCATCATACATGTTCTCCAAATTTTTCGTTCTTAATTAATATTCACAATGCTAAATAGGAACACTTTTAGAAATTTTTCAAATTGCAAATTTCATTAATTGGAATACTCGCTTATAGTGGTGAAATAGTATTGAGGCTTTATATATCAGAGGTTGTGATAGCAATTTTAATGCACAATATCAGATATAGCTGCAGCAATTCACGTTAACTATAACTGAATACTGCAGTGTATGGATTGAAGAATTCCAGCTGCTCAACTCTATAAAGGATGAGTTTACTGCAGGTGGATGGCTCTCAACCCCAGTGGTCAGGAAAACAGTTTTTCATTGTACTTTTAACTCTGTGACCACCAAGAGCAAATTTATGGATATCGTGGTTGTCCCTACCGTGTTCCCCCCCTCGCTAACTATAAGCGCGCATGAGGGCGTAGCTATAGGTACAAAGCATGTTTAGGTGGTTAGTGCCAGCTGGAAAGAGTTCTTTTATGTGCGTATAGAAATGTAGCAAAAGTACGTTTAGTCTTGACGAGTTAGTGAAGATGCTGGATATTGAATGTGACAATGATAAGGAAGACCTATGTGGAGATGAATTTGAAGGCTACATCGACCAAGAAATGGATGAAAAGAATGAAGAGGTTATGGTAGATGCCTATGCTCACGTGGACGAGGACGAAGCTGTGGGTGAGATGTAGAAGACACAGACGCAAATGACAGTTTGCCACAATACACACAAACAACAGGGCTGACAAAAGACATGCAAGGAAAGACTTTTGCTTTTTCAGGATGATAGTGTTATTGATGTGATAGTTAGCCAGACAAATCTTTTTGCAGACCAATTCCTTTCCAGCCATGATATCTCTAGAGTGAGAGCACAGATACAGATAAATATACAATGCAATCAAAATCAAAAGATATGCACACAACCATACATAACATGCCAATACATACGCACACAACATATACACCACACATGTGTATGAACACACATTTGCCATATTTCGCCCACGTGCATAGACAACGCAGCCACTCACCGCACAAACACAGGAAAATACACTGTATTAATTTACATTCTGTGTTTTACCAAGGCTTTGCACCCCCCCCCCCACACACCCTCCTGTGTTATTACCAAGGCTTTGCACACCACACCTTACAACCCCCCTGTGTTCTAGGTTTTGCATACCCACTACACTAACAAGGCTACGCGCTATTTTGCCCAGCGCACTAACATACACCTTGTTCCATAAACCACCATGGTTCTTTACTGACACACCCAGTGTAAAATGGCCGCCCTTGTAATAGTAGCTATTCAGTGAAACAAATCTTACCAAGCTGAAGAGTAGAAAACACTATAAAATCAATAGATAACTCACCTTTCAAATCTGCCTCTGATACAACAAAAAGAGTTGACAAAGTCAGTGGTCATAGCGGAGCGAATGGTAGAGAGTAAGAACAGCCACGCAAAAAAAAAACATTCAACCTGGTGAAATAGCTTTACATTTCAGGTCAGATAAGCCACTTTCATAAAAGATACAACAGATCAATTGTAACACGAGCACAAAACAATGGTATCTAAAAGATGCCATAGTTGTCAATGTATTATAAACAGCCCTGGCGGTGGGATAATTATTACGTAATGCACAATTGACGCTCAAAGAGTTAAGGAATCAGGATTTCATGATGAAGGACTTGTAATGAACTTTTATATTGAAAAGGATGGTTCATTCAGATTTTACATGATCCTTCTGGCCATTGGCTGACTATTAGTAATGTCGGACCACGGAAGCCACATTCTGTGGATCTATAACAGTTTTTATTCATTATGTCTTTAATGTTCAACAACAAATAGCTTGTCTTCTAAACACTGATATGCCACATATCTAATTAGAGTTTGCGACTGTACATACAAGCAACATGGCAGTGATGATTGTGGTCTCTTCTCTTTAGCATATACAACAGCTCTGTGCTATAATGAGCAACCAGGAAGCTATGTATTCGACCAAGCCAATCTTCACTGCCACCTTATATCTTGTCTGGAAAATAAAAGGTTTTCAATGTTCTATTCAAATCCTATTATCGTCAAGCAATGAAAATTCATTTCAAGCAAACCATAAGCTTTTTCTGTACCTATAGAATGCCACTACTATCAGACATTACTATGATGAGCTACAGCAACTGCAAAGAACACTTCCATGGTGAGGTGTGCATTGACATTCTATCACTTTATACAAGGCAGCAGAAGAAAACAAGGTGGCTAGGTCCTATTTGTACTCAATTACTATTTTCTTTATATTCATATTTTATCCGCGTAAAGTAATCAGCTTGAGTTTGTCTTTTATGCCCGTGTAGCATATGGCTAAATTATAGGCAGTCTGTTTCGGTCCTAGGATCAAATCAGGCAGCGTACGACCAAACTAAGCAAAGCCTGTTTTAGTCTGCTGGACCAAACCAGCCTGCCTGAACGGTTCTAGGGCCATTTCCGGATAGGGCAATACAGCCCCTGATTATTTCTGGCAAGAGCTAAAATGGTTTAAAAACAAGGAGTTGACATCTAGACAATATACATGAAGTGGGCATTGGTGGTAATAACCAGTTCAAAAGTTCAATTAAAGTTGTTATATTCAAGAGCATGAAAATTGGTAACGAATATCCCAAAATATACGTAATCACAGAATATAGCTAGAAATAAGAATAAATTAACTTTTAAAATTAGGTGGTCTATTATTAAATTGCAAAAGCAATTCACCATAGCATTTCTTCCATAGTTATTTAACATAATATAGCATTTAACAAGCTCAATATACTTTTAACAATGTTTCTACAGTCTATTAAATGTTACGCACCTTTTCAATGAGAGCAATTGCTTCTGCAGATGCTAAAGTCTGTGGAATGTCTTTAAGGTTTAACTGTTCTGCTGTGGACTCCATATCATTTGTTATGATGTACTGATATATAGAAGGACATACATTGCGCAGAGTGGGTCCACCATTGACAATTGAATGTACTACCAACATTCCAAAATATTCAAAGTATGGCTCTAATCCTGCATCCTTTTTAGGTACTCTTGAGTAGATATCTCCTTCAAATAATATCTGATCACCTTCACTTAAGGCCAGCTCGAAAAAAGTACCTTTAATGGCCCCTGCATCAATGCCATCTTCACCCTCAAACTCAACATTTAACTTCGATTTCATTTTATCAGGGTTATGCTTGGCAGTTTTATAGAATTGTAAAACTGCATTCCATAAATTATTACGTGCAATATTTAACCAAATTTCTTTAGATTCATTCATTATGGAGCTCACGTAACCATTTAACAATTCAGCAAGTGAATATGCATTTGTAGTAGACTTCTTCAGCAAAATGTCCACAGCATTTTTATGTTTAGCAGCTTCATGTAATACGTTAAGTGGGATGTTTGGAAACATATCTTGAAGCACTTTTATATCCAGATCCTAAAAGTAGACCAAAATTGTAAAGTTCTGTTATCAAGGTTTAACTGCATACCATTTAAAAAACACTGGTTTGAAATAATACTGCTTTTTTGGTGTCCTGGAGACATTATTCTACACACGGGTTCACTGCAAAAGGGATTTAGTACGGTGGCCCGGTAGGTCGCGTACCAAAACATTAGACATAAGAGCGATTTGGCGTAAAACCAAATCGGATTTGGCGCAAAAACGTATGACGGATTTGGCACAAAGCGTATGTCGGATTTGGCGCAAAGCATATGTTGGATTTGGCGCAAAGCGTATGACGGATTTGGCGCAAAACGTTTTTGGAGCAAAACGTTTTTGGAGCAAAACGTTTTTGGGCGTTGCCCCAGACTGGATGTCGGACAACGAAAGTAGTTATTAGAGCGATAATATATACGGCAGGCAGGCAGACAAATGGTGGAGATGGGTGTATGGGATAGTGGAAGTGTGTAAGGATGGTGGAGGTGTGTGTAGGGGATGGTGGAGGTGTGTGTAAGGGATGGTAGAGGTGTGTGTAGGGGATGGTGGAGGTGTGTGTAGGGGATAGTGGAGGTGTGTGTAGGGGATAGTGGAGGTGTGTGTAGGGGATGGTGGAGGTGATTGGAAGGGATGGTAGAGGTGTGTGTACGGAATGGTGTAGGTGTAGGGATGGTGGGGTGTGTGGAGATGGTGGAGATGTCTATGGGACAGGTGGAGGTGTGTAGGGGATGGCGGATGTGCACATGTGTTGGGTGATGCATATATCTGTGTGGCATGTGCTTTGTACTTCACCATGTTATGTGGATCCATCCTCATCCTTTACTCCTCCCCTCCACATCCTTCACCCCTCCCTCCACATCCTTCACCCCTCCCCTCCACATCCTTCTCCCCTCCCCTCCCCATCCTTCTCCCCTCTCCTCCACATCCTTCTCCCCTCTCCTCCACATCTTTCCCTCTCTCCTTCTCCCCTCCCCTCCACATCCTTCACCCCTCTCCTCCCCATCCTTCACCCCTCAACATCCTTCACCTCTCCATTCCCCTCCTTGGGCCCTACAGGTGGATTTCACCACTTTCCTGACCATGACACTCAGACAGAGGAAGATCTCAAAGAGATTGGTGTGTCAACCCTTGGGGCATGAAGGAAGCTCCAGATAGCCATCTCAGGTGTGGTGTGCTCCATTTGGATTTTTGAAATGCCTACTTCCATACCATATGCCATGCACGCATGCACACACTCACACACACACACACACACACACACACACAAAGAGACAGAGGTTATAGCCTCAGCCTCCCTCCATCGTTACGCCAAGGGGGTTCTGTCCACAGCAGCTGCCTCCCACCTCTTCCCGGGTAATGTCCAGGGTCGCATGGCAACCTTGGGCGGTATGCGTGGGGCCAGCCGATGTATGAAGATTGGAACAACATGGCCGCCAAAAACTGATGCCCACGTCAACATTGACATATAATGCCCCCGTCACCTTTTTGACTCCACCCTAACCTCGCCATGCCCCTTTTTGTAATGGAACTGAATCATCATCAATGCTGTCCTTTTTTTAAGTTTGCTTCAATTTAGTTTCATGATTGCAGTGTGTCATTACAATACATTTAGTTTACACGTTGTAGTTATACGTACAGTAGCTATGGGTACAAATCACCATGTTCAAATTAATATTGGCATGTTTCTTGGAGAGAGAAGGATGTGGAGGGGAGGGGTGAAGGATGTGGAGGGGAGGGGAGGGGTGAAGGATGTGGAGGGGAGGGGAGGGGTGAAGGATGTGGAGGGGAGGGGAGGGGTGAAGGATGTGGAGGGGAGGGGAGGGGTGAAGGATGTGGAGGGGAGGGGAGGGGTGAAGGATGTGGAGGGGAGGGGTGAAGGATGTGGAGGGAGGGCTGATGGATGTGGAGAGGAGGGCTGATGGATGTGGAGAGGAGGGGTGAAGGATGTGGAGGGGAGGGCTGATGGATGAGAAGCGGTGAAGGATGTGGAGGGGAGGGGTGAAGGATGTGGAGGGGAGGGCTGACAGATATGGAGGAGAGGGGGTTGAAGGATGTGGAGGGGAGGAGTAAAGGATGAGGATGGATCCACATAACATGGTGAAGTACAAAGCACATATGCCACACAGATATATGCATCACCCAACACATGTGCACATCCACCATCCCCTACACACCTCCACCTATCCCATAGACATCTCCACCATCTCCTCCACACACCCCCACCATCCCTACACCTACACCATTCCCTACACACACCTCTACCATCCCTTCCACACACCTCCACCATCCCCTACACACACTTCCACTATCCCATACACACACCTCCGCCATCCCCTACACACACCTCCGCCATCCCCTACACACACCTCCACTATCCCATACACGCACCTCCACCATTTGTCTGCCTGCCTGCCGTATATATCGCTCCAATAACTACTTCCGTTGTCCGACATCCGGTCTGGGGCAACGCCCAAAAAGGTTTTGCTCCAAAAACGTTTTGCGCCAAATCCAACATACGCTTTGCGCCAAATCCGTCATACGTTTTGCGCCAAATCCGTCATATGTTTTGCGCCAAATCCGATTTGGTTTTACGCCAATTCGCTCTTATGTCTAATGTTTTGGTACGCGACCCACCGGGCCACCGTAGATTTAGTTATGGTACAGATCAGGCCTAAATATTATCCTGTAAACCAAGCGATACATAGGGGCCTATCAAGCTGTACATCTACGCTGAGCATGCTATAGATTGTAAGATTAAAGTACATTTATTTATGCTTGAACAAATAACTCTCTTGGACAGGTATCCGACCCTGTGGGCAGATATAGGTTTGGTTGAGGATTGATTATAATCATTTAAAAACTTAACTCACATATTGAGGGACAACTGAGAAAAAGATCACTTATCTCTTTGTCGCAATTAAACGACAACACAAAGATCTAGTTGGTTCCATGTCATAAAACTGTGCACTTTCAGAGAAGAATGCTCGAATCAGTTCGTCGAGCCCAGTCCCAAAAATCATAGTTTCTGTCGTCATCTTTCTTCTGGAGGATATAACTCGAACTCGAGCTAGGAATAGTACCAATCGCTTCAGAATGCATCTGCAAGGTGCCCCTTCAGGTCATATAGACATATATCACATCTAGACAGAAACTATAGTGAGAAGTACCTTATGTGTTAGCAAGTTCCATATTGGAATTTATATTACCAATGACATCATGATAGGGAGTACAAATAAGTCAACCTGCACAGGTGGTGTTCTTTTTATATCACTGCTATTGATCAATACTTTGTCTAGTGAAGTTTTTAATGCCTTTATGCTATCGAAAGAAGAAGCGAAGCAACAAAAGGAATACCTCCAAAAGAAAGATGAAATTTTAAGTAACACGCCAACAGAAGAGAACAAGGCTAGAGCCCAAAAGTGCTATGAAGCAAATCCAGAGAAGAATACTGTAAGCATCATAATTTAAGGAATGTTGCAAATAAGGATTTTTGTAATCAAGGAATAGGCACATGGATGTATTTGAAAGACCCCAGATGCTGTCCTACTTGCTAATCAAATGCAATACCAAATTGCTAATCAAATGCAATACCAGACCTGTCCAGACATAAAGCGAGCTGCCTCAGTACAGAAGAGGTCTTGGAACTACCAAAAAAACTACCATCATATTTTATAGCATGATCGATGAATGGCACTATTGGATTCACAAATCCAAAAAGTCCTATACATAAGCAGCGTTACCACCTCCACCAGCAACTGGCTAATCTAAAGCGCCCAGCAAGCAGTACTACCACCTCCACCAACAAGCAGTACTACCACCTCCACCAGCCAACAGTACTACCACCTCCACCAGCAAGCAGTACTACCACCTCCACCAGCAAGCAGTACTACCACCTCCACCAACAAGCAGTACTACCACCTCCACCAGCAAGCAGTACTACCACCTTCACCAGCAAGCAGTACTACCACCTCCACCAGCCAACTCTACTACCACCTCCACCAGCAAGCAGTACTACCACCTCCACCAGCCAACTCTACTACCACCTCCACCAGCAAGCAGTACTACCACCTTCACCAGCAAGCAGTACTACCACCTCCACCAACAAGCAGTACTACCACCTCCACCAGCAAGCAGTACTACCACCTTCACCAGCAAGCAGTACTATCACCTCCACCAGCAAGCAGTACTACCACCTCCACCAGCAAGCAGTACTACCACCTCCACCAGCAAGCAGTACTACCACCTCCACCAGCCAACAGTACTACCACCTCCACCAGCAAGCAGTACTACCACCTCCACCAACAAGCAGTACTACCACCTTCACCAGCAAGCAGTACTACCACCTCCACCAGCAAGCAGTACTACCACCTCCACCAACAAGCAGTACTACCACCTCCACCAGCCAACTGTACTACCACCTCCACCAGCAAGCAGTACTACCTCCTTCACCAGCAAGCAGTACTACCACCTCCACCAACAAGCAGTACTACCACCTCCACCAACAAGCAGTACTACCACCTCCACCAAAAAGCAGTACTACCACCTTCACCAGCAAGCAGTACTACCACCTCCACCAGCCAACAGTACTACCACCTTCACCAGCCAACAGTACTACCACCTTCACCAGCAAGCAGTACTACCACCTCCACCAGCCAACTGTACTACCACCGCCACCAGCAAGCAGTACTACCACCTTCACCAGCAAGCAGTACTACCACCTCCACCAGCAAGCAGTACTACCACCTCCACCAGCAAGCAGTACTACCACCTTCACCAGCAAGCAGTACTACCACCTCCACCAGCAAGCAGTACTACCACCTCCACCAGCCAACAGTACTACCACCTCCACCAACAAGCAGTACTACCACCTCCACCAGCAAGCAGTACTACCACCTCCACCAGCAAGCAGTACTACCACCTCCACCAGAAAGCAGTACTACCACCTCCACCAGCAAGCAGTACTACCACCTCCACCAGAAAGCAGTACTACCACCTCCACCAGCAAGCAGTACTACCACCTCCACCAGCAAGCAGTACTACCACCTCCACCAGCAAGCAGTACTACCACCTCCACCAGCAAGCAGTACTACCACCTCCACCAGCAAGCAGTACTACCACCTCCACCAGCAAGCAGTACTACCACCTCCACCAGAAAGCAGTACTACCACCTCCACCAGCAAGCAGTACTACCACCTCCACCAGAAAGCAGTACTACCACCTCCACCAGAAAGCAGTACTACCACCTCCACCAACAAGCAGTGCTACCACCTCCACCAGCAACTGGCCAATCTATAGCACCATTGCCTCCATCTGCTTCATTGTAGGCAATGATGATGAGAGGTGACCTAATAGCATTGTATAAACTGTTAAAATAGCTAAATGTAATTTTTTTGTCTCTATATGAACATGAAATATGCCAATATTCAAATCATAACTTTGATGGTTAACAAAATACATTGATCTGAATAATTGATTTTTAGCTACATGTGCATATATTTGCCACGAAAATGTATTATGAAACTGTCATGCCAATGACTTTAGAAAACGTCATAACAATTCATAGCTGAAACTTACATATGAATGAAGCTGTTTGGGCTCAAGCTTGCTTTAATTAGGTGTGCCAATAAGTGCTGAGTCATTGTAGCTGCACATGGTGCGATGGTTACATAGAACCATCAGGGATGCAAACACCACTTATTTTTAGTTTAGGGATAAAACAGCGAAGTATAATAATTAAATTGCAACCTCAGGTTTACCTGCACTTGGTGCCTAATAGTTACGGATACCAAAAAAAAAACAACAAAAATATCAAATTGTATGTGATCTTACAAAAATAGTGTTTTAAGCAAGTACTATTTAACCCTATCAAATGAATCACAGTTTAGTTCTATTTAAAATGAGCTTCAATTTGATGCCAATTACATCAGTTTCTGCATTACTATGGCAAAGATTATATAAGCCCACAAGTAGCAAAAAAGCAGAGAAGCAATGAGTAAAACATGGAATAATCCAGGCATCTACCAAGGGGCATGTTTTTACACTAAGGTACAGTAATTTTGATGTAAAACCAAAGGGGATAATACAATACAAATCATCTCCATATGCATATCATGATACATCCTATGGGATAATGTCCAGGGGATAGGATTGGGGGACAATAGAATATAACTCCACTGTGACAAACATAAGTTTTGATCCGTGGTTTCATTACATGACAAACAAGTAACATTGCCATGACAATGTGCTAAAAAGGTAGAAAAAATTATACAATAACCCTAAGCACTTGCCCTACTACAGATTTGAGACTATTATTTAACTGCAATATTATTATACTAGCTAGGTAGAGACCTGGAATAACATGAAAAGTTCGTCACGACACATTGTTCTGGCTAGCTTCCATCCAAGTTTGCATACAATAACCACATACCTCTTCATCCATCGATGTGTTGTCACTCGTATCAGAGGTACCCTTGTTTGAAAAATGCTCTTGTTCATCATTGCTAGTACCTGATTCTCCTTTAACATCGTCTATGGTATTCAGGAGTGGAGATGTAGCTTGTAGATATAAGTCTCCATTAGGTGTTAGGGCTTTAAGTTTATCAGGAGTCCATAAATGACCATTCATAACGTTTGGCACATGTAGACGACCATAACAGGCTTTCATAATAGTGAATCTAAAAATGCATGAAGTGATCCTTTAATAAGAATACAGGAGTGAGGCAAAATGACTGCTTCTATGAAGAATATGACTTGAACATATTTTTTTAAAAACATTCCCTTCTTGAGTAGCGACACAAATCAGTAAAACAGCACATCCCATATTAGGAAAATGGCATCCCATGCGTATGTGATAGGCAAAACTATGTCCCCTAAACTTGTAACAGAACATTATAATGCATGCATGCCCAATGCAAAACAGTAGTGAAAGTAAGAACAGTTATTTCATTTAGCTTTCAGATATTATTTATTCCTTAGCTACAGTACTGTTACACAATTGGCGTAACTGATTTAATACCAAAACAATAAAGGCTCAGCGCTATATCTATTTTGTTATCTTTGATCACTGCACCTTCCTGGCCTCTCTCACACACAAAATCATACTTCCATGTATGTCCTCATTGAGAGATAAGTTATGCGTGCCAGCTTTATTAAACCCATAGTTCGCAAACTAGCCCGCCTCTTTTTTAATGGGCATGTACAACAATTACATACCTCGGCGACGGGCTTCGTTGGTCCAGTACTGCAGAAAATGCTCGTTCTAAGGCTTCCGTAGTCTCGGCAGCATCCCAGGCTCCGTTGAATTCAAACATGTCAATTATCTGTCCCTGCTCGTACAGGTAATGCCTATTTCGCCCTTTTGGTACTGCAGTTTCATTAGGAGACACCATAACGACGTTGCGTAAGAAGCGTTTTACTGCTGGGGACTTTTGATGGGGTGGTCTACTGTACGGCGCAGCTCTTTGTTTTATACTTTTCGGTCTATTGTACAATCCAGGGAAGCAGCTTCGCATCTCGTGAAAATGGTGAGGTCTCGAGGGTCCTGGACGGTCGGGTTGCAAGGTAGCAGGAAATTCCTCCGGTCGTTGGCGATCGGCTTGTTTAAAACGGGGCCTCTGAACATCAGTACTAAACGTAGATGCCGACGAACGATTACAAAAGGAAGGTGTGTGATGACTATAAGAACTTGCTTCCGAAGGTCCTGGATGGTCTGATTCCAAGGCAGTAGGGAACATAAATGGAGAATGAATTGGCGAATCGGCTTGTTGAAAACGGGGCCTCTGAACATCAGCTCTAAACGTTGAGGTCGACGAACGATTAAAAAATGAAGGTGTGTGATGACTATAAGAACTTGCTTCCGGAGGTCCTGGACGGTCTGATTCTATAGCAGGACGGAATTCACTTACTGGTATAAATGGAGAACGTTGAGTTGGCGAATTCTCCGGTCGTTGGTGATCGACTTGTTGAAAACGGGATCTCGAGTTCATCGTTAGCAAAAAAACGAACACGTGCTAGAATTTGTATACGGACGTAATCTTTAAGGAATTTACCTCGCTAATCATCATGAATATAGTTCAGTGTGGGCGCAAGCATTTTTTTTCTTCTTTCAGAAATGAAACAGCGCTCATCATTTAGACACAATGAGTATGTGTGGATACAGAAATTACATACATTGTCCATATTCGTGCGGTTAAAACTGCGAAAATGCATTTCAGTTCATACTAGTACCGCTCGGTATGCACATCTATATATTATCTCTGGTATGCATTCCTCACCTTTGTGTACTAAATTACCTACAGTAGTCTATACAGCCGCACGAAAAAAAAACTATCAAAGCAATCATATTGTAGTGGGATAATTAGGCAAAACTGAGTTATTACTCAGGTTAACAAGGTGGTCGGCCTTATGTTATCAGTATCGCACGTAGCCAGAATTTTCTCTGGGGTGCTCATAAGCATTATTGGGACTATTTTTATACTTATTCATAGATTAGTAATTTCTTTTGCGTAACTATATGAATTTCGAAATAGTGGCAAAGCAAATCAGTATATGGAGATGAATTAAATTTAATGACTCCAACTATATCATTTTGGATGAAGACGCGGGGGCAAAGTTTTGATTGTTCACAACTCTGTCAACATCAACTTTCTGCTTGTAGTGAATGTGCAGCAATGCTAGATTGGCCAGTCCTTTCTTACCCATACAGAATCTCATGTCACATGGAGTGTTAACTAAATGAAGGAACTAGTGACCTCCTTGAATAGACTCTTCTATAGGGTATACACATTACGTTTGTCTATTACACGAAGCACACTCGTACTACACGCGCGCGTGTACATGACGTTACCGGAATTGTACAAGCAATCTGCAGGAGAACGTGTATATAAGTCAGCATCACCCTAGCTTAATTGCGGATCGATCCGGAGATGGTAAACGTTCATTTGGAAATTAGCTGTACTTCGCGGATCGATTGCCATCGCAATACATACTGAGCTTTTTATCAACAAGCTCTCCATGGGGATGGCATATGAGAGTTGTATTGTTTATTAACTTCTGAGAGATTAAATTAACTTCCTTCGAACGCATAACCGATGTCATGCACAGGTTTGAAAAGTGATGTTGCTGTGATTGACAAGGAAGAAATTGTTCAGCCAAGTGAGTAGAAATGGTTTATAGCGATGTTTCTAGCATGTGGTATATTCCATACGTGACCAGCACTGTTACCAACACTGTTTTTACAGTGCATGAGTGAAGCAATATTATTGCGACGGGGCTGCTGTCTTGTGGCAACACGAGGCATGGATGGAATATGCATGTGCATGCCAACTTTCTCTGCCATTCTTGTTATATCAATGACTCTAAAGCCATTTTCAATGCAGTTCTCACGCATGAACGTGAGAACTGCATTGAAAATGGCTTTAGAGTCATTGATATGTAGCGTACGGACATTGTGACATCATGCACGCACATGCGCAGTAGTATTCATTGTGCATATATATACTAATGTAAGTGTACGTAACAAGCAGTCTGGTGATTAAAGCTGGTCTTTGTCACATTGGTGTCAGAAGTGGGATATGGGTGATGAGAAGAAGACAGCTCGGTTCAGTGTGAGGCCGCCGGCAAGATTTGTGTCTGGAACAGACTTCACCCTGTGGATTCAGAGAGTAGAGCTGTACATGAAGGAAGCGGAGATACCCGATGAAAAGAAAGGCCAGGAACTCGTCTCACTGCTGGAAGACGACGCGTTTCGAATCGTAAGTCAGATGGGTTTGCTTTGTGCTGACAAAGTTGAGTACACAGCAGTGAAGACGTGCCTTCAGAGACAGTTCTCACCAGCTGGCGTGGAATTGGAATGGCAGCGACGGCTGCATGCAGCGCAGCAAAAGAGTACAGAATCCCTGACCGAGTTTGCTGGAAGGTTACGTATGTTAGCTGATAAAGCGTTCCCTTCATGGAAAGCAAACGAAAGACTCGAAATGGCTCGTAACCAGTTTATTAACGGTGTTATATCTTCGTCCATCCAGTTGAAACTTATGCAGGAGAGGCCCAACACATTTGACGGTGCTGTCACGCTTGCGTGTCAATTGGAGTCGATAGAGTCAGCCCAGCGCATGCTGCAGACAGCAAAACAGGTCGGAACTCCTTCAGAAGATACTACAAGGGGCATTAACGCTGCAACGGCAAGTGGAAACAGTGGGAGCTACCAGGAATTAGCTGCGCAGGTGACATCATTGACGCAGCGGTTAGACAGCCTGCTCAAACAGGAACACCAGACAAAGAACTCGAGAAGGGTGAATTGCTGGCACTGCAAGAAACCAGGTCATGTGCGTCGAAATTGTCCACAGCTTCGAGCAGGTAACGGAAACGGAGATAGGTCAGCGAGGCATACCTCGGCGGTTGCGTGTACGCTTACCCTAAAAGGTGCTGTAGAAGGCTACACCACCCACATGTTAGTTGACACAGGTTCATCAGTGACCCTTCTTCACGAGAACGTCTGGAAAGCTGCGGTGAGGGGACAGAAACAGCTCAGTCCAGCTAAGTATCCAGTGATGGCAGTGAATGGTGAAAGTCTTGTTCTGAGTGGACAAGGTGATGTCTTGTTAAAGGTGGGAGAGCATGTTGGTGTGCATAGTGTTCTTGTTGTAAAAGAAATGACACAAGAATGTCTGTTGGGAACAGACTATTTGGAGCGACACAATTGTGTTATTGACTTGGGTCGTAGAACGCTAACAATAGCGGGGCATGTGACACCTGTACCATTGTTTTCTGGAGACTGTACTAGTACTTGTCATGTTCTTGTTAAGGAAACAGTTGTTATTCCTGCTTATCATCAAGTCCAGCTTCCTGTAGACCTGGCGTCAGATGAAGACTTTCCGGGTCATGTTGGTCTGTTTGAACCTAAAACAGACTTTGCTGAAGACCACGGAGGTGTTATGGTTGCTCACTCTGTATCTCCAACTTACGGAGGGAAAACGACAATACAGTTGATAAATCCAACACCTGTCCCAGTGACCCTTTACAGCCAGGAAAAGATTGGTAAGCTGTCATTTTTGCAGGAAGCGGACACGGTGAGGCTGGTAGAACCATCATTGGATAAGAAACCAACAGTGCGTTCAGAGGAAGCTATCCGTAAGACAATTGATGACATGGCTAGTAAAGTGCAGGGCCTAACCGTGGGAGAAAACACTAAATTCAAGAGTCTGTTACGAGAGTTTGCTGATGTCATTTCTGTTGGGGATGGGGACCTGGGACGGACACGGGTATTACGTCATAAGATTAATACTGGGGATGCTTTGCCTATTCATCAACAGGCTCGCAGGCTGCCTTTCCATCAGCGAGACATGGTCCAAAAAATGATCCAGGGGATGTTAGAGCAAGGGATCATTGAACCAGCTGATGGATCATGGTCATCGCCCATAGTTCTGGCGAAGAAGAAAGACGGTTCGTTCAGGTTCTGCGTCGATTATCGTCGTGTCAATGATGTAACAAAAAAAGATGTACATCCCATACCCAGAATTGACGATGCATTAGATACCCTTGCAGGAGCAAAATGGTTCTCGACAATTGACTTGGCCAGCGGATACTGGCAGGTGGAGATGGATCCTTCTGATAAAGAGAAGACCACGTTCGTTACCCCTTTTGGTCTCCACCAGTTCCGTGTGATGCCCTTTGGGTTGACCAATGCACCTAGCACCTTTCAAAGGTTGATGGGCTTGGTATTAGCTGGTCTAAGTTGGAGTACCTGCTTGGTTTACCTGGACGATATAATCGTCTTTAGCCAGACAGTGGAGGAACACTTTACTCGCCTGGCAGACGTGCTCAGAAGGTTAAACGAAGCTGGCTTGAAATTAAAACCTAGTAAGTGCCAACTGTTTCGCAAAAGTGTTCAATATCTGGGGTACGTGGTGTCTGAGAAAGGCATTGAGATTGATCCTCTGAAAACGAGTTGTGTTAAAAATTGGCCAGTGCCCAACAATCACGAAACGTTGCGCCAGTTTCTTGGATTTGCCTCCTATTACAGAAAGTTTATCCAGAACTTTGCCGAGATAGCAGCTCCCCTGCATGCATTGACGGAGAAGACGAAATCTTGGCAATGGACAGAACAGTGCGAAGAAGCGTTTACCAGTTTAAAGGGGAAGTTGTTACTGCCTCCCATTTTGTCCTTTCCACAGTTTGACCAAACATTTGTCGTGGATACTGATGCCAGCCAGGAGGGTATCGGTGCCGTCCTGGCACATGAAGGACACGAGCAAGTCATTGCGTATGCTAGCAGGGTTTTGTCGAAAGCTGAAAAGCAATACTGTGCCACAAGACGGGAAATGTTGGCTTTGGTGTGGGCAGTGAAATGTTTTCGTCCGTACCTTTGGGGGCGGCGGTTTATTATTCGAACTGACCATAATTCTCTCCGTTGGCTGCAGAATTTCAAAGATCCCCAGGGCCAGATTGCTCGGTGGCTTGAAATTCTTGCGGAATATGACTTCACTATTCAACATCGGCCTGGGCTGAAACACAGCAACGCAGATGCACTGTCAAGACTGCCCTGCAAGCAATGTGGCCGTCAAGATTCCGAGGCAATCGCGGCCCCTTCAGAGATAAAGAAAGATGAAAGCAATGACGTCACTAACAGTGTTACGGAGGCATTTCAAGCGATGAGTAGTTGGGTACCGGTTCTACCATTTATCGATCAAAAGCGGGAACAGCAGTCAGATCCCGATTTAATGCAAGTGACCACATGGCTTGTAAATGGAAATATTCCCTCCAAATTACCCAGTTATGGCAGTTACTGGGTACAAACCTTGTGGGCACAGAGTAGCCACCTTATGCTTCAGGAGGGAGTTCTCTACAGGCAATGGAAAGACGTTCCTGGAAAAGGGCTTAACAAGCATCTGCAGTTTGTGCTACCGAAAGCTTTGGTAAAAACCATTTTACAGGAATGTCATGACTCGCCAAGTGGTAGCCATCTTGGCATGACAAAGACACTGGAAAAGATTCGATCTAGGTTCTACTGGCCAGGCCAACGCAAGGACGTAGAAGACTGGTGCAAAAGTTGTGAGATGTGTGCGTCTAGAAAATCTCCATCAACAAAAAGACGAGCCCCGTTACAGAGCGACCTTACCGGGTGTCCTCTACAACGAGTTGCCATGGACATCTTGGGCCCCCTCCCACTAACCGACAGAGGTAACAAGTATGTATTGGTTGTGGGGGACTATTTTACAAAATGGGTTGAAGCGTACCCTATGCCTAATATGGAAGCTGGGACTGTGGCTGAACTATTTGTGTCGCGTTTTGTGTGCCAGTTTGGTGTGCCAGACGTTCTTCACACCGATCAAGGAAGAAATTTCGAATCTGCATTGCTAAAAGAAGTGTGCCAGCTACTGGGAGTAGTCAAAACGAGAACTACCCCTTACCACCCTCAATCAGACGGTTTGGTCGAGAGATTCAACCGTACTTTGTTGAACCTCCTTAGTATGGCTGCTTCAGAGAATGAACGTGACTGGGACTTGCATATTCCAATGGTGATGATGGCATACCGGACTAGTGTGCAGGAATCTACTGGCTGCACGCCCTTCTATTTGATGTTTGGACGAGAAGGACGTCTTCCTGCTGATGTAATGTTTCGTCTCCCTTCTTCCCCTATGCAGGTGAACAAGTACGCTCAGGACATGCGGTTTCGCATGGAGCAGGCTTATCAGCTTGTTCGCAACCGTCTGCAGTTACAACAGCAACGTCAGAAGGCTATATATGACAGAACAACAAATGGATCATCGTATGCAATTGGTGATCACGTGTGGCTCCATTGTCCAGCTGTGCCAAAAGGGAAGTCGGCAAAGCTTCATCGCTACTGGCAGGGCCCGTATAAGGTGATAGATGTGCTAGAGAAAGTACTCCTTAAAATCCAACATAGGGATCATCCCAGAAAGAAATGTGTCGTACACTTCGACAGGTTGAAACCCTACGTGCATTCGTCAAAGAGAGATGAAGAACAAGAAGTACTGCCTCCTCAGTGTTCAAGTAATGGCGAGCAGGAAGATGACGTTGAAATTGACATTGTTCCCGGGAAAAGACCTGATCAGCGTCGAAATGATCCGGTGGACCATGAGGAGGTTCTTGTTCCTGTTGAGCCCCAGGAAGTAGTAGTCCAAGAGGACAGGGAGGTCGAGCAACAGCAGGCTGCACCGGGAGAAGAAATTGCTGAAGAAATTGCGGAGCCAATTGTTGCAGAACAAGGACAAGAACCAGTTGTGCCAAGAAGATCGACACGAAGCCGCAGAAAGCCAGATAAATTGGGACAGAATATTTATGATGTGTAATGTCGAACCATTCAAAAGAGGAGGGAGGGGGAGTAATGTAGCGTACGGACATTGTGACATCATGCACGCACATGCGCAGTAGTATTCATTGTGCATATATATACTAATGTAAGTGTACGTAACAAGCAGTCTGGTGATTAAAGCTGGTCTTTGTCACAGATATAACAAGAATGGCAGAGAAGGTGCTTCCACATGCAATATCAAGTAAACTGTTCTGCAGTTTCACATTAATTCCTGGTATAAATGTGACAGATACTGGTAAATTATGGGGAACACAACAATAAAATCAAAAAAGCTAACAATACCTATAACTATATACTTGCTAACAATTGTTGCATGTGCCTCACTTCGGTTGTGGGAATCCCATGGAGGAGAAGGGGAGGGAGGGATTATAATGATTGGTTTTGAATGGCAACCCAACACGCGTTTAAACCAAAATGCTAAGGGTTAACAATTTAACATTAAACCCTTAAATTGGTCTACATTTTTGGTTACAACAGGAAACTAATTCTAATAAAATAACTTCGGTTTACCGTGGCAACCAATTCATTTGAAGTGTACCCTACAGTCTATTTTGTGTCTGTGACGATATGTATGTTGCAACATTGATTGGCGGATCTGATGGCAACTCACCACAGCAGACTAGTTTCGTGTAAAGTTTTTATCTGGAGGATTGGGAGTACCATCGTTTTTGGAAAACCTGCCATTATTAACCCCTCGTCCCTTCAGCTATGCGGGCAAGCTGTAAAATCTTACAACGAGTTGTTTTCAATTTGCCTTTATTTAAATGGTATTTTGAATATGTGTGTGACACCATTCATGTAATGGTTTTTATTTTGCTTCAATGAATTTTGCATCAAATACAAATTTACCTCCAAAGTTGGTGGTTCAGTGGCGGATCAGAATTTTCGAAGGGAGGGAGCACCACTTATTAATGTTTAAATGATCGCGCGTTACTCCTGCAGAAACGAACGTTCCCCAGGTAACGCACATTGATGGTTTGTATTTTTCATTGTACTATCGATTAACTGGCATGTGATGAACACAACTCTGCTCATTCTTGCTTTTCAGACGTTGCGTTCGTCGCCGCTTGTCACGGCAATTTAAGCCATTCTCTGTTGAAATCGATGGTGCGATGATTTGCCAGTACGATTCGAAGTATGTGTCCGCATTTTCAAGGAAAAGAACAGTGGGCACTGCTACTGTGTGACATGCAGTCGGCCAATAGATGGCTTTGTTGTGACTGTAGTTTGCGGTCAGAACGGTATGCGGCTACAAAGAGGATCCCAATGAATGGTCTGATACAGGGCTGCCAAAGGCCAGCCGGCCTGTCAAGCCGGTCTGACAGACCAGAGACCTGGCCTGACCTGTTAGGCCGGACCCCCGGCATGTCAGGCCGGACCACGCTCCCTAGCTCGTTGTGTGCCAATACGTACATGCAGTATACGACTGAAGCGTATCCGTCTGTTTCTACGCCTTCTGCTCAGCGGCTCAAAACTGTTTCAAACCCGGATATGTGGGAATACAATCCCGAGGAACTCGTGAGATTCACGCCATTGCGAAGGTTTAGTAGTGCAAACACATCCGCTGTCTGCTCTCATTTCAAGGTCCATGCATCAAAGGAGACGGTACGCAGATAAAGCGTGGCGTGATTACGGCCACAGGCTGTTCTCCAGGGAACACTCCACTTTGTCTAGACACATTGAACGGCATCACAAGGATGAACAACAATGTGTGTGTGTAGCACACTTCACAACACAGTTAAGGGCTTAATAGCTCTTATACCCTCTAGCCAATATGTCATATTTTCTTGAGTGATGAGGGTGTCGTCGAAGTGGCTAAATGATTCAACTTTCAGCAGGTCTTGAAATGCAGGAAAGTGAGCCCAGGTTAGCAATAAAGGATGACCCAAAGTATCCGCATGGTAATATGATGCTTGGATCGACTCTTGGAGATCAGACCAGTAGATGTCATGGCCTCTTTAGATCCTTTGGAATGGTGTAAAATGCACAACACGCAATTTCCCACTATTGCAAAGCTTGCTCGAAAGTACCTGGCTATTCCAGCGTGATCCGCTCCATCAGAGAGGGAGTGTTTTCAAGAGCCAAGTTGATTCAGGAGCGGCTGCGATGGATCCTGCATGTACTTTCCCAACGGCTGGAGGCATCAATTATGCTAAAGCACATGCAATGCATGGATGCTTCGAAAGAAATAAGCCAATGCTATTGCTCAATGTGCTATAAATAATAAACTGTTCCATATTTATTCGCATCTCAGTATGATTTATTATTATTTCACAATCGACATATCATCTTCACTAGTACATTAATATTTGAATTGTGAACAAGTTGATCCTTACATGTACTTCGTTGATTGACATCGTATAACGTAACATAATAAATGAATGACATTCATAAACAACTAGCGTGTCCCCGTGAAAAATCGCGGGCTGATTATTCGTCTCGCTATTCACGATCATTTGCCAGATGAACAGTTGGTCTACCTCCTAGCTCCTCTTTTTTTACCGGCTGTTTTACCAAATGTTGCGTAAATAATCTATCACCTGTTCTAACATACGGTTACTACGCAACCTCTATAACATGCCCGCGCAATTTCAGATAGTAACTACATGTTCTCGGCCTAGCCTGTACTATGAGACTTGAGAGTGAACCACAATAGCGTTGCTTTTATTCTTTCGGCACTTATGCAGTTCCTCCCCCCCACTTTGAATTCAAGAAATATTGAAAAAAATTTAGATGTGAAGTGGAAATCAGCTGTCATTGCGACCGCCTTTTGTGTGGGAGGTGGTCGTTCCTATTGGTAGCTAGGTACGCGTACATACCTAGCAACCAATAGGCGCTAGGCCGAGTATATATATGAGTTACGCGGACGTACGTACGTACGATGGAAATTATAGTAGTGTGTCCCCGTGAAAAACCACGGGTTGATTATTCGTCTCGCTCGTCATTTGCCAGATGAACAGTTGGTCTACCTCCTAGCCCCTCTTTTTTTACCGGCTGTTTTACCAAATGTTGTATATCACCTGTTCTAACATACGGTTACTACGCAACCTCTATAACATGCCCGCGCAATTTCAGATAGTAACTACATGTTCTCGGCCTGTACGATGAGACTTGAGAGTGAACCACAATAGCATTGCATTTATTCTTTCGGCACTTATGCAGTTCCTCCCCCCCACTTTGAATTCAAGAAATATTGAAAAAAATTTAGATGTGAAGTGGAAACCAGCTGTCATTACGACCGCCTTTTGTGTGGGAGGTGGTCGTTTCTATTGGTAGCTAGGTACGCGTACATACCTAGCAACCAATAGGCGCTAGGCCGAGTATATAAATGAGTTACGCGGACGTACGTACGTACGTACGTACGTACGATGGAAATTATAGTACTAGATAATTTCTACTAATTCGAACCGGCAGGCCGGACCCCCAGCCGGCCTACGGCAGCCCTGGCCTGATATCAGGAACATGAAATTCCACACTCTGAATAAGACACCTTCAGTATTTAAAAATCACTACATGTGCATTTTTCACAACTTGATTATTGGGGCCGTGATTACGTTACCCCTGGGGAACGTGATGCTTGCGCAGATAAACATTAAGTGGTATCCATTCGTTAGAAATGCGCGGGGGCTACCAAAAGGGGTGGGTGCAGAAGCTTTATTAGCGTAAAATCGCTTATATTATGCGACTATAAATTGGGGGGGGGGGGGGGGGGGGGGGGACGTGCCCCCGATGCCCCCCCGTCCGCCACCCCCCCCCCCCCCCCCCCCCGGCCCCCCCCCTTGATAACGCCAATGAGATTTGTGTACGCACTTTAATATATACCATAACTAAGTTCACACAATCTAATGTAAATCCTAATGCCATGTACGTAGCCTTGAGCTGTTTTAAAAAAAACTGGTTAGTTAATTTTGGTTATTCCATCTTCTAATAAAAGCGCAGTTAGCTATGCTGTCCGAACGTAGAATTTCTTCCCTAGCAGAGTGTAGAGATAGCATTGCTGGATTCATTGAAGAGCTTCAGCAAAACTGGAACACTGAGGACTTGCGACTTGCGGATTCCCTGTTCACAACGCTGGAGGATTATTTTCGTCTCTTTCATTCTTTTTTGATTGAATCGGCATTCACTGAAAGTGAGCAATGGCAAGGTATTTCTGGCGACATCGAAGCTCATGACGCATATGAATTAGTTTCTCAAATGAGAACATTCTTTGACCATTTTGAGGAAAGAGTGTTTTTTTTAAGAGACCAGCAGCCTATACTAGAGGAATATTCACAGCCCAGATTTGGAAGGCCACCCTATATGATTCCAGCAAGTCAGTTTGAAGAAATGATGGAGTTGGGATACACGTATGAATCTATGGCTCGGATTTTAAATGTATCTTCACGGACATTGCGACGGTATCGTCAGCAGTATAATTTACCTCGCGGAAGGTTATTCAGTGAATTGGCTGATGACCAGCTTGACACCCTTGTTTCTGAAATTCTACAGGTACGTGTATTAGCATTGTTAGGATAGTAGAAATGTAGGTTCAGTGCTACATTAATAATAAATATTTTTATTTATCTCTTAAGGTTACTCCAAATATAGGTGTGCAAATGCTTATTGGAGCACTGCGTTCAAGACAAGTATATGTTCAAAGAACTAGAGTTCTGCAATCTCTTCGGCGCATTGATCCATTGGGGAGGACATTAAGAAGGCTTACTGTAACATATCGTAGAGCTTATCATGTACCAGGTCCTAATGCATTGTGGTAAGTCTGTCGTAGTAATTGTAATTGTTAAAATTTAGATTTGAGGCACTATTGTACGTGGATTTTTACGACTCAATATTTAATTGTAGCATTGGCATATACATGTAGATGCTACTCACTTATATTTGATTAACTGTGATGAGCTATTTAAGTATAGTTTGATCAACACATCAAGTGTCTTGTTTGTAACTTTTAAAAAGTTATACATTTTATGATAGACTACGTTTTGATAATAGTCCTATTCTATGCTTGGACATGCTGTATATTTGGGACAAAAATGTCCCATCACATATATGTATCATTAACATCACTTATTAAATGCTTGCATTAGAGTAGCTATAAAGGACTAGGAAATTGTATCATTAGTTTGTGACGAGTAAAGTAAAAATTAACAAACAGGATAAATCAATAGCTACAAGATTCCTCTTGAATTGTATGTTGGATCTGAATCCTGTTGGGTATCAGAAGATTCAACATTGGCACAAAGCTACATATTGCAAGACCTCAAAATATATTTTACTGTGCAGAAATAGTGTAGGATGAAGTGCTAACATTTGTAAGGGCCATTTATCATTTGTAAGGGATATTTTGTCATAAACTGTTCCATATACCTTCTCTAGTCTTGTTGTGTATCAAAGCCCTTGTAGTTCCATTTCCCATGCCTTCTCATCTCCTTCACCATGCCCACTCAGCTACTTGTTCCTACCCCTCCCAGACCTGTCCAGTATTACAATTACACCTACCCCTCATACACCAGTGTTACTATTACACCTACCCCTCACACACCTGTATTATTATTATATCTACCCCTCACACACCAGTGTTACTATTATACCTAACCATTACTATTACACCTACCCCCTCACACACTAGTATTATACACCTGTCCCCTTCCCATTGATTGAAGAAAAGCCTGACAAGCTTGTTTGATCCAATATGAAATTAGTATCTTTAAACTCCCCCAAGAAAGAACAAAGAATTGAGTTAGGAGGTTAAAAGAAAACTGGATACCAATATGATTACTAACAAGACAACGCTATCAAAAATGAAATAAAAAGATATGTCAGTTATGTTAATTACTTTTATTTCTTGACAGCCAACAAATCAAACCTATTGGGTTTTGTTTTAAGTCACATATATCTAATGTAAAACATCTGGGTGTGCTATCAATCACAATCATCAAACTATTGCTTTACTAGGATCAATTGTGGCACTGGAATGAGCATTTCATTTATGAATCTTAAAATACTGAGTGGTTCACAAAAGGCCAAAGTATAGGTTGTGTGCTGCAACTTCATGAAAACACCAACTGAATATCCACATCAATCAAATATGATGACTCTAAGACTGGCTGCACAGTTTCAGTCTATCAGAAAAAAAATTTCACTATCAACTGGATCTTGCACACATCCTAAGTACATGTGAAGTGTCTTGCACACATCCTAAGTACATGTGGAGGGTCTTGCCCACATCCTTAGTACATCATCCTAGGTACATGTATAGGGCCTTGCACACATACTAAGTACATGAACATGTGCACACATTCTAGAGGGTCTTACATATATCCAGAGTGCGTTGCACACATATGCATCCTAAGTACATGTAGAGGGTCCAGATAGCAATTCCTGCTCCTGCTCCTGGTTTTAGCTACACGTATCCAACAGAGTTCTCCTAGACCCCCTAGATGGTAAATTTTCACCCACCCCATCCGTGCGTGTAACCCTCAGTGAGGGTTTACCTCCAGTTGGAGTTGTTAAGAGATGCTTCGTAGGAGTTGTTAAGAGATGCTTCGTAGGAGTTGTGGGGGCGTGTGTTTCGTGTAACAGAAGATAGGGGCAGCGTTAATTGTGTCACGACGTGATGTTCCCCCCGAATTAGCCGCTTCGCGCCTACGGTTGTTGTTGACCTGGCAGACTGACAATTTTAGAATGATTATACCGTATTCCTTCGTATTCTCTCCGTAAAGCGCATATTTTATTTATATATTTATTTATTATTTATATTTTTACACGAAATTTTTATTTAACTGTAATAAATTTTCCTCGATTTTTGGCAGCGTCCGCGTTCCATATCTTTGCACTGTCAATTTATATATATATATATATAATAATATATATATATTATATATATATGGGACAGTGTCCAGCAGAGTCACCCTTCTGGCTACTTTTTCAAGTTTTCATGATTTTCCTTGAACACCCATGAGCTTCTGTCAAATGGTCCTTACGCATCCTAAATCGGACTATCCCTCACAAAGTTATTAGGCGCTGAATTTATAATTAGTCATACATTTCAATGCGAGCGTTACTTTTCTTTTGCTTGTTCTGGAAATTTTGAAACAGTACCATAAGTATGGCAATCCGTTGCGGACAAAAGTATACCAAACCAAAATGGTGTATCAAAACAAACTGTGGGTGTATCAAAACAAACTGTGGGTTTGTTTCTACAGACATCGGGTATCAAATGACCGCAACAAAAAAGGGCGTATCAAATGTTACCAAATATGGTATGTGGGATTTTAAGGCAGCAAAATAAAGGGTATCAAAACGTTTGTCGAACCGGTTGCATACTAAGAGCTTAACACATTCCCGAACGGGAAATGCATTCGGCAGTCTTCGGAACCCGACTTATGCTTACTACTCGTGCCCAGACCACAGCAAACTCGTATAGACTTACGTACGTGGTCTATGCGTACCTTACGGAACCGTAAGGTCTTCAATGTATGGGTCTATGGTATAAGTATGCAAGTATCACTTTTCGATTTCATTTGGATTGTCCTTCAAAGCAGAATGTATCACTGAGTGGTGGACCTCGGGCATGGGACTGTTCTTGCTATTCGCACGCATTAACTATTCCTACGGTACCGAAAAGCCAGCTCACTTTGCTATTGTTACACTATTTGATCATGAACTCTGGCCCCTGGACGTGCAAGTACACATGCTGCAGGAGGCTCTTACTTAACATAGTGAACAAGAAATGGCTAGCTGAAAATATTACGAGGAGAGGTTACAACGGATACTTTGCGCACTCAAGGTAGTTGGACCTGCTCTGTGTCACAGACGGAGAGCATTTGCTTTGATGGCTGTCTTGATTGGGGCCATTTGAAGTGCACTCGATTGAAGAGAGCTCCAATGAGCAAGATTGGTATTTTAGAGCCTGTTTTTCTATGTTTATTATTTTAACAATGATAATGTTGACACCGTTTTTATCAGCAAAGTTATTACTATACTTAGGTAGTTGACAATTTTTTTCAAATTTATTTTTTCGCAATAAATTGTATACCACTGGAAAGAGCAAAATTTCTGCATTTCAACGATATCTTACTTGTTCGAATATGTATCTCCATGCGAGTACCACGTAATTTTAAAGATGAAAATAAAAACGATCGGTAATGTACGCGAATGAATGGGATGCGTAAAATAAAAACTGTCCCGGTTGTGTTTCTATTCAATACAGAGATATTTTTAAGTGCGCAACCTTAACCAAAACCTTAACACACATAGTCTGACTAGTATTATACATAGAGATTCACTTAACACTGCTTGATTATATGATTTTCATGTATTATAAGTCAAAATAACAAAGGTCATTAGGATCCGTATACGCACAGTTAAAATTAAGATTCAAACTTGTTAAACATGAAGCAAAATCTAGACAGATTAAGACACTATTAAATAACTCATTAGTAATGACAATAAATTGATGCCAAAAGTTCACACATTTAAGTCCACCACTTAAGTTAAGGTCATCAGCAGTATAATCTGCTAGTAGCCCATATGACGTAATTGTAACGTTATGTGACTATGACGTTTGGAATTTTAGATTTTGTTAAAGGTTTCACAAAAATGATGTGTCCATTATAGAGTACATTATGTTCATGTACACACCAAACATGTTCAAAATAAAGGCCATTAAGGGATGAACTATCTGACATAACTGTTAGTATTGTACTTTTCTGAGCCTCAGACAGTTCTGGAAACTCTTTGTCCAAATTTTCTGCAACAGAACGTAATTTCCTTTCAATACTTCTTCTAAAACTGTCCTCCTTTTGATTCATGCGTTTTTGTCGTTGATCCTGTATTTTTGCAATATTTTGCTCATGCACTTGACACGCATGCCTGACTATCCTAGCTTGTTTTATGTTTTGCATACTTGTTTCTTTAATTCATAATTTTCTTGTTTCAAATTACGTTCTCTATTTTTAGAAGTTATTTTGAATCTGTGATAAGAATATCTTAATTCAACCAGTGATTTTTTTAATTACCTCAGTTCAGCCGGACAGCTTTCATTTCTTAATAACACATTTTCCTGTCAACTTCTTAATCATTGCATTACTTGAAATCATTTCTTTTTTCACACTTCGCAATTTAGAACATAGTTTTTTTTTTCAATTGTTGACTTCCTGCTTACTTTTTTAAAAAGATAGCAGTTCTGCATTTTAACAGCAGCAAGTACTCGGAGCTTAGCCTTGAGAGCTTCATTTGAAGTGAGCAATTGCCGTAGCACTCCTTCTTTTTCCACAATTACTGCAGTCTGATCTATGCTTAGTTGGCATGGGACAGGAAGTGCTTGGTTGACTGCTGTGTACAGAATGAACTGAAAGTCAAAAGGTTGGATATATGTATGTACTTTGGGGATTATCAAATGGAAGTCCTAATGGCAGATTTAGATACAAACAATATCATCCCAAGCTCTAGAAAGGTGCTTCTTCATATCCTTGACAATTTGAAGCAAGCGACAAATGGAAGTGCACAATGCCTTCAGGTTGATATGCTCTGTTGCTAGTTTTTCAACTATCTTGGCTGTTTAATGTGGGTTGTCATTGGTTAATTTGTAGTTTATATACACAACTAACCCATTCCTTAATACAGGAGCAGTAAGGGTACCATGCTCACATAAATCATTTTTATACTCTTCAATGAGGCACTCTAGATCAAGAACAGTCTTCATTCTGAATAGCAACAAAGCAGATTGGAACGTTATTTTGTGCATGCATGCGTATACATATAATTAAATATGAATAAAAGGCTTGATAATATCTCCATGTGGGCACCATCTTATTAAAATTCTAAAACAATAAACATAGACTACTCTGTTAACACTTCAAGTGGATTTGGTTTACAACTATGTGCTTCAAAGAATAGGGTGTGTAATAAATAGAGTTGTCACAACTTAATAACAAAAAAATGTGTTACAAAAAATAGCTACTTGGTTAAGCTTTTTAGATATGAAAAATAAGCAAATCTATTATGCTGAAGCATAAAAATTGTATTTTTAAATAAAATGATCTGTGTTTTCAAGCAGGCCAATACAAAACGCCTGGACCATTAAAGCACCCTTTGGGCACCATCCAAATCTCCTGAAATTCTATAGTGTAATTAACTTGAACCTATAGTAAATAAAAATCACTATTCTGTGATTGTGCATCAAAAGACAAAGTCAAGATTCATTCGCAAAATTTTACTATTAATTGAATGCGCCTAATATTGTTGGATCGCGAAGTAGCTTGAATTCAGGCAATCGCACTGCATTCTACAACCAATTACCTTCCACGATCGAGCAATGAAGTCGGCTAAGCCACTCCAGTAACGGAACAAGTTTCTACGCTTCTTTGTATACTTCTCAAAATTTCACAAATTCCAGTCCAATTTTTGACGTACTTTTGGATCAACTATTTACGGACCCGCGTACGTGGTTTTGTCAACTACCTACTATAATGGTCAATGCGTTTTAGCCACGTGTGACTTGCATGCAGGGGTCAGATTTCAAATAGTTGACTTGCTGTAAGAATAGCGAATTGGTTACTCCCTCCTATCTAATGGTTTCAACTGCAGTGGTAAGGATGTACTCTTCAGTTTCAATAGCTGGCTTTATAAATGTGTCTGCCAATGGTGCCATGCAGACTCCAGGAACATGCAGCTGGGTCTGATTGGTCCCTCACACACATGCATGGGAAAGGGTCTTCATCATTTGTAACTACTTTAAAGTCGATCTCCTGCCCAGATTGAGACCTCGCTTCCCACTGAAACTGTCATCTGATCATTTTCAAATCCAAATAAGTGAGGATGTGATGAGGTGGTGAGGTTTATGTCATAATCAATGTCTAAACCATGCTTCAACAAATGATTAATTGAACATGCAGTTGTGCTTGTTGCCAAGTAAAACAGTACACTTGCACATTGGCCACAAACACCAGTTTGTACATTTGTAAACTGCCACAAAGTGGTGGCTAATTGTTGTGAGAGTGTGCTTGAAACTCTGCATGCACTACATGTACCTCCAAGTGTGGCCCACATTTGTAACCTTATCCAAGACCACACTTACTCCCACCAGGCCAGCCAACATCTTGATAACCAACAGGCAATGTGGCGTAAGTCAGCATGCATGCAGCTGCTGACCTGTGTGTCACTTTGACACTGCTAAATGCAAGTATTCTTTGTCAACAAGCAAGGCCAATGATTGATGACAAATGTGTAGGAGCTCTGATGGGTCAGACTTGGGAGCATTGAACAAATATCACATTGAACAAATATAAATACAACGATACACTAAAAGTAATATTACATAGTACAGTATTAACATAAATCTGTGTTCTAGTAGTCAAGGTGGTGTAAAAAATCAACAGTTAACAAATAAAGTGAGATACCATAATTATTATCATCACTGTTAGCATCAATAGTCAATTTCAGCTGCTGTGCCATTTCAGAAGTCAGTGGTACAAATGGTGCAGAGAGTGCAATATCACCAATGCAGTCTTCACATGATGTTGGAGCTTCTTCATCTAAGCCATAAATATCATCAGGAATGAAATCTTCAGGGAGTGGATTATTAGGAAGATTGTCCATGCACCTTAAGTGCTCTTCATTCATCATTCCTTCATAGTACAACTGATATGGAGACAGATTGTGCTCAGATCGTAACGGGTGGTTATTATATTGCATACTAAATTCTGATAGACATTTATTGATTCGTCCAAGATATACATAATGAAGTGCAAATAAATTGACATTGTCCATCGGATCCAACAAGCCTTCATCTTCAAGGTAATTAAATAACGTGATAAACTGGTGAATTGCCACCCGCCTTACTTCTCTCCACAGTCTCTCTATTCGAGTGTTGTGAACAGAACTACCTGTTATAACACTTTTCCTGTTCAGCCCTCTAGTTTCAAGCATCCATCTAGCCACATCTACATTTTCTGTTCCTTGATCTGTCCTGATCCGTGATGGTGTGGAATATGCTCTGCAAGCACCGAGGAAAAGGTTGAGCACTGTGCTTGCTCGATTATTATCAGAGCACTGTAGATATGTAATCATTCTAGAATATCCATCAATTCCTGCAGATATCAAAGTAAAAGTTGTAAAAACAATATGGTCACGATCCCCTTATAACGAATTTCTTAGCACCTGGGTGTATTAATGTTAATGTTTAATCTCCAGCAATCCTTATTTAAGGATGGCCATCCTTTTAAAAATAAGGATGATGATCACTTTCTAAAAGAATGATGTAAACTTGGTGCTTTGTTTTATATTAGTGATTCACCTAGATTCAAAATCATGCAAATCAGCAATACGGCTGCGATTAAAACAGGTTTGGCTTGCTCAAAATATTACAGACTAGTGTAAATATGGCGAAACCGCCATTTGCCGCTGGCGATATAGTAGTTAGCAAAATTAACTCAAAGTGACGTATGGCAAGGAAGGACAGAGTATAATAATGTACACTATCAGATGGATCTGTGGAACAATATCCACGGCGTCGACAATCTACGCTCACTTACTGTCCAGCGAAGCGATTGCATACACTCGAAAGCGTTAAACTAGGCAACCCTACTTAGATACCGAAGGGAGCCACAGAAAGTGACGGATGTAATTCCTCAGTACGGATGGATGACATACATGTAGGCCTATAGGTGACCAAGCGGCAGCACTGCATGATTCATCAAATGACAGTGACAGCGACAGCAACAGTAGGCTTAGGCAATAGCGTGGTCTCCTCGAGTCTGATTAAGCTCTCTACTAAGCTCGAACACATATCGTATGCCAATTGGCAATGCTTCCTAGATCTCCCGTACCCCCCATGCACCATTCTACATGGTACTAGTACTGTACGTCATGATATAGGACTAGAAAGCACACTGTTCGATGGAATGGTGGCAGAACAACCACGTGCAGTGCACGCGGTTTCAGTGAGGTTAAGGTAGGTCCTGCACGCTGGCGTTTGTGCAGAAGGGAGCATCTACTCAGTACACGTCATTATACAAATGCTTGATATTAATTTTGAAGTGTTATAGCTGGATTAACTGGCTATCAGAGAAAATCAAGACATTATGGTTTTTATGGTCAATAATCTCTACTGTTGTGATCCTTATTTAAGGATGGTGTAAATCCGTAAATAAGGATGTGCCACTTCCTCTCTGTTTTACCCCATGAACATTGATCATTTGACATCATTTAAAGTTTGTTATGGAGGCTAACAGTTGACCTAAACCATTAGTTTTATTTATTTACTTGGTTAGCAACAATATGCAATGCAAACGATCTTTATTTAATGTTTAATCTCCCGCAATCCTTATTTAAGGATGGCCATCCTTAAATAAGGATGATGACCACTTTCTTAAAGAATGATGTAAACTGGGTGCTTAGTTTTATATTAGGGATTCACTAGATTCAAGATCATGCAGATCAGCAATACTGCCGCAATTACAACAGGTTTGGCTTGCTCAAAAACCAGTATTACAGTGTAAATACGGCGAAACCGCAATTTGCCGCTGGCGATACAGTAGTGAGTAAATTAACTCATGTGACGTATGGCAAGGACAGACAGGTTTCTAGTAGCTCTAGGAGTAGAATGTACACTGTCAGATGGATCTGTGGAACAATATCTACTGCGTCGACAATCTACGCTCACTTACTGGCCAGTACTTCCAAAGATCGAAGCGATTGCATCCACTTGAAAGTGTTAAGCTAGGCAACCCTACTTAGATACCGAGGGGAGCCACAGAAAGTGACAGATGTAATTCCTCAGTTCGGATGGATGGCATACGTGTAGGCCTATAGGTGACCAAAGCGGCAGCACTGCATGATTCGTCAAATGACAGTGACAGCGACAGCAACAGAAGGCTTAGGCAATGGTGTGGTCTCCTCTCGAGTCTGATTAATTGGGGCTAAGCTCCACTACGCTCGAACACATATCGTATGCCAATTGACAATGCTTCCTAGATTTCCCATACCCCCCCCCCCCCCCCCCCCCCCTCCCAATGCACCATTCTACATGGTATTGTAGATAGGACTAGAAAGCACAATGTTCAATGGAGCGGCGGTAGAACAACCACATACAGTGCACGTGGTTTCAGTGAGGCTAAGGTACGTCCTGCACGCTGGCGTTTGAGCAGAAGGGAGCATCTACATCCGTACACGCCGCGTCATTATACAAATGCTTGATATTATTAATTTTGAAGTGGTTGTGGTGTAAATAAGCATAACTTATTAACCACAAGTTATTTCTTCGACGAATCAGGCTGTGAGTATAGCTGAATCAACTGGCTATCAGAGAAAATCAAGAGTTTAAAAACCATTATGGTTTTTATGGTCAATAATCTCTACTGTTGTGATCCTTATTTAAGGATGGTGTCAATCCTTAAATAAGGATGTGCCACTTTATCCCTGTTTTACCACATGGACATTGATCATATTGACATCATTTAAAGTTTATTATGGAGGCTAATCAGTATACAATTGACCAATACCATTTATTTTATCTTCCTTGGTTAGCAAAAATATGCAATGTAAAAGATGATCCTTAAATAAGGATTTTTCCCTGGAGATTAAACATTAAGGATAATGACATCCTTAAATAAGGATTTTTCTCTGGAGATTAAACATTAATGTCGCAACGTATTGCCACATTGGAGAGTTGCAACCTTGTAATGCCATGCACATAGCAAAGTGTGAATTAGTGATGAGTTCATATGAATAAATTATATAAGTTATAAATTAAAATCATGTCTTGATTTTAGGCTTAATACTAATGCAATGAAGCATACACATTATAACCAGACTAATTTTTTAGTACATATAGTAAACTGTTTACAATTCAGTTTACTCTTTGAATGCCAAGTGCATATATACATACATACATGCACAAAAAAAGACAATTATCTGCCTCATCAAATTCACTTTGAATGCCAATGTTGATGCATATAAAGTGCAATACTGCACATGCATGTAAAACCGTAATCATGCAAATCTTGTAACATATGTGATCCCAGTGTAAGCACATTTAGTGTGTCCAGTATAACCTGCTGGCACCTTTTGTTGCAACAACCCATAATACGAGCTAGCAGATGGGGGAAGTAAACTGGAATGATAAAATGTCAATTCAGGCATTATAGCCTATGCATGATTGAAATAGTTGATATTGATTAGATATGTGTATAAATACAAGCTATACAAGCTGCAACACCAAAACAGAAACCATCTCCTGTACATGTGAAGCCGTTATGCTGCAGAAGTCATTTAAAGTTGAATCAGAAGTAGAAATAGTTTTGTACAACACAAGATACCATGATTTGCCAGCTCAGATGCATATATATTATGTTCAAGATGTACGTACATGTAAGTTGGACATGACCTTGAAATTAATACATGCCAGTGCAATTTACTATGTCCATCAATTTAGGCAATCACTAACTTCTTTTGCCAAGGTAATAATAATGAGGGATAACTTAGATGAACTTTTTATACTTCTGTAACGACAGCAAACTGTAATAATCAGCAGCCACAAGATCTGGCTGTACAAAAATAACACCAGTCTTAAAGTGCAGTTCTAGAAGAATGACCATGCTTTGTGCAGGTGTGATGTATAAATGGCCACTATTTATACACCACGCTTGCACAGAGTGGGGATTCTTCTAGAACTGTTCTCTTCATAGTACTATGCCTGATGTTAATTTTGTCTAACCAGATTTTGTGCTTACTGATCTGCTGTGGTGTGTGAAGTGTGTAGGCAACATGATGACAGTATACAAGGCATGAAGAACAACTCTGCTGCCTGGGTCAATGGTACAAACAACCATAGACTACCTGTACTGTGAATCATGCAACTAGTTCCGAACAACATATAGCAACTTCCGATTGAAGCAAGCAAAAGCCAATGCTGTACCCCTCACTACACGTTCACCTGTTGTTCAATCTCTATGCACAATACATGACCAATCGCAAAAGCGTTTGCGAAAATAATACCGTTTGTGATAGCAAAAGAATCCAATGCCTTCACAAAGTACAAAGCACTGCATGAAATGGAGGTGTTGACCTTGGTCAAGCTTATAAAAGCAGGGAAAATGCTAAAGATTTTACACATTATAATGCAGAGAGCAACAGCAAAGGCTGTTCATCTGTTATACTGGTAGAGTTTGATGAATGTACTATAACTTTTAAGTTCATCATTTTGCAATGCATTGCGCAGAACAATTAGTTCATTTACATGGTACTGGGGCTTATGTATTTATAATGCCATATATTCAAGGGTGCTTAGCAATGTCAGACCATGTCCAACCAACTCCCAATATGGTCTGACATTATGACAGGACGTTTCTGAAACTTCTGGAGGGTAACCCACTCTGTCAACATACAGGAATTGTCGCTGGATTTTGATCATTCATTGTCTTCTTGTTCCCCATTGACCCATACATATGTATTTTCATAACCCATAAATGTATGAAAACATACCTCCATGAATAATTAGTTTCCACCGAACAAGTTTGTGATGGCCATCAAGATGCCTAGATATAGGATGATATAGTATAGACAATTATATTCTAATGGTAAACTATAATTACTTTGCAAATTGCACATTTAATAAATGCAGAGGGATGTGTGTGTTTAGTACTTAATTAGATATTGTATTAAAAATATACAACCATACGTCTATTAGAATAGAGCAAGCACAGTACAAAATGACCCCACAAATATTTGATAAAATGCATTGCATTTGAAACACTAGAACTTCCGAATGGTGAAGGTTATTAACTTCTACTTTCAACACAACATACAAAAGCATTTCTCTACATTTTGCAGGCTTGCACTAGCATGGTACCAATGTTAAAAGGTCCGATACCCATGGGGTTCAAAACCACCACATACTTGTGTAGGAGTGTTCAAATCGATTCAAAGTTGGTGTGTATGTGCGTTATTAAATTGTTCTGTTTGTTAAATTATATTCTATCTGTTACAGAGATACAGCTGTGGAAAATTTATGCTTGACTTGTGCCATTATTGCATGCAACCTGCATTCCATTCTCCCGATTCATAACTTCTTTGTCCTGCCCCTTCTCCGCCTTAAAGCAGTTTTGCCTTGCCAACGCAATACATTTATGTGGTCAAATCACAAGAACACTTTTCACTTTACATGTGATTGTACCAAATATACTGACCCAAGTGAATGTTTGCAGTAATCATGTGCCTCCCATGCACATCTGAGACGTCACTAGGTGGCAGTATTAAACATGACACGTATAACTCCTACCTAATGTAGGCAATTGAATAATCCTTCTCTACTCTAATATAATAAATCCCTTGTAACTGTTATATTTCCCACACCTTATATTCTCCCTGCATGCCATGCCCACTCAGCTGTTGTTGGTCATGGTCTGACTCACACATTTTTACAAACGTGCCTGTATGCTGTTTCACACAACCTATGCTATTCTTGAGCACACACATGCACTATATGTGTTGTGTATGTGTTTATTAAAGCATCCTATTTGTATATGTAAACTTCTAGTTGTACACATATCAGTGCATACGTGTGCTTGTGTACTAAAAGAACACCCAGGTTGTAGGTACCAGGGATGTGTACTTCTTGTTGTACACCAAAAAAACACTCATTGTTGAAGGTACATGTGTATGTGTGCTTCTAGTTGTGCACCAAAAGAACACCCAACCTTGTAAGTACCAGTCATGTGTGCTTTTAGTTGTGTACCAAAAAAGTACCCACCTTGCATACGCTAATTGTGCACCAAAAGAACACAAAAAATGTGTGAGTCAGACCATGACCAACAACAGCTGAGTGGGCATGGCATGCAGGGAGAATATAAGGTGTGGGAAATATAACAGTTACAAGGGATTTATTATATTAGAGTAGAGAAGGATTATTCAATTGCCTAAACACTGAACACTCCCGTAGGAAAATAATTTAAGCGTACCGCGATAAATCACGATACAACCGCTTAACTGCGTTATTGCGCGGCGGTTAATTAAATCACGATTTATCGCTGTTATTGGGACTCAACGCGATCGCGCGATCAAGTCACAGTTGGACGAAGTAAAGCGGTTTACAAATCCAGCTGATGCAGACTCCATGAACTAAGAAATTCTACTCAGCTCATGAGCAAGTAAGAATCAGAACCTGAGAACATGTATAGTTCGATACCTCTGCCGATCGACCTCATAAGTTTCAGTGCGCTATATTTGGAGCGCACTCGTATACACACTGCAGAACATTTATAGTGACAACTTTGTCGTACCTTCAGTTCGATTTTATGTATTTTTAGCATGCAATGATGTGTCTTTACACTTCAGTGTTTTTTTTTTTTTTTCATATGCATGTCTTACAGGTGTTGAATGCATATATACACATTCTGGCTAATGAGTTATGGGGGCTCTATCCATTATTATCACTTTGGACAGGTTTCCATATTGAGAGAAGGACATGTTCCAGTTCCGTCAGGTGAGTCATATATGTTAATATAGCAAGTTGTAAATATATACTTCATCACCCTTTGTAACTTGACATGATAGTCTTTGTAACTTTGGACAGGATCAGGTCTGGACACTCTTAGATTCACTACACCTCACTACAGCAGTCTACCCCATAGAAAGGCGTGCCATATGGGCGTGGTTCCGTCAAGTGAGTCATGTGTTTCTGCATATGTTCAAATTTCTATTTCTATTACCCTCTGTAACTTTGGACAGGATGGTCTGGACACTCTTAGATTCACTACACCTCACTACAGCAGTCTACCCCATAGAAAGGCGTGCCATATGGGCGTGGTTCCGTCACGTGAGTCATGTGTTTCTGCAAATGTTCAAATTTCTATTTCTATTACCCTCTGTAACTTTGGACAGGATGGTCTGGACACTCTTAGATTCACTACACCTCACGACAGCAGTCTACCCCATAGAAAGGCGTGTCGTATGGGCGTGGTTCCGTCACGTGAGTCATGTGTTTCTGCAAATGTTCAAATTTCTATTTCTATTACCCTCTGTAACTTTGGACAGGATGGTCTGGACACTCTTAGATTCACTACACCTCACTACAGCAGTCTACCCCATAGAAAGGCGTGTCATATGGGCGTGGTTCCGTCACGTGAGTCATGTGTTTCTGCAAAAGTTCAAATTTCTATTTCTATTACCCTCTGTAACTTTGGACAGGATGGTCTGGACACTCTTAGATTCACTACACCTCACGACAGCAGTCTACCCCATAGAAAGGCGTGTCATATGGGCGTGGTTCCGTCACGTGAGTCATGTGTTTCTGCAAAAGTTCAAATTTCTATTTCTATTACCCTCTGTAACTTTGGACAGGATGGTCTGGACACTCTTAGATTCACTACACCTCATGGACAGCAGTCTACCCCATAGAAAGGACGTGTCATATGGGCGTGGTTCCGTCAAGTGAGTCATGTGTTTCTGCATATGTTCAAATTTCTATTTCTATTACCCTCTGTAACTTTGGACAGGATGGTCTGGACACTCTTAGATTCACTACACCTCACTACAGCAGTCTACCCCATAGAAAGGCGTGTCATATGGGCGTGGTTCCGTCACGTGAGTCATGTGTTTCTGCATATGTTCAAATTTCTATTTCTATTACCCTCTGTAACTTTGGACAGGATGGTCTGGACACTCTTAGATTCACTACACCTCACTACAGCAGTCTACCCCATAGAAAGGCGTGTCATATGGGCGTGGTTCCGTCACGTGAGTCATGTGTTTCTGCAAAAGTTCAAATTTCTATTTCTATTACCCTCTGTAACTTTGGACAGGATGGTCTGGACACTCTTAGATTCACTACACCTCACTACAGCAGTCTACCCCATAGAAAGGCGTGTCATATGGGCGTGGTTCCATCACGTGAGTCATGTGTTTCTGCAAAAGTTCAAATTTCTATTTCTATTACCCTCTGTAACTTTGGACAGGATGGTCTGGACACTCTTAGATTCACTACACTCACGACAGCAGTCTACCCCATAGAAAGGCGTGTCATATGGGCGTGGCTTCGTCAGATTACTCAACATCTAGCAACACAAGAACTTGGAACGTGCATTTACCTTCGTTTGTTTGGCATGTTCACGAATCCTGAGTTTTTGGAACTATGATTGTTATGTACGATTTAGCAACATACAGAACCAATCATTTGTATTTGGGTCAAGGTCTTTCCTCTTCTTAAAAATAGATCAACTGAGTTGAACTGTCTATTCTACATACTTTAGAATTCAAAAGTGCCGTTCTTTTGGCCATAATAAATGGAACACTAAAACAAAAAATTTCTCCCATACAGGCACTGATTCTGTTCTAATATTGCTTTGCTGCATATACACATAAATTAAATTACAAGAGGTCAATTAATAAACGCATAACCATTTGGAGGTAGAACAACACATTGCTTCTCCTGCACTGTTATGGAGACACAAAGTGAGGTCAGATGTTTAGCCTCAATATATATCAATTCATCTTTTTCACTGACGCACTTAAATGTTTTTAATAAGTATTCATTCACTTCCGTTGTTGATTTTGTAGCTGCTCTAGACTTATGTGGTCTTAATGGTTTGATTGCACAGAGTATTGATCTTTGCCTTGATATAAGTGTCCTCGAGGCGTATCGTGATTTAGTCCTCGCTGGAATTGACGCATCTGTATTGTATAGATATACTCTCTTCATCGTTATCCTGGCATTAAATTAATTTTTATTAATGATATACATTACATGCACATGCGCAGGTCATGCATTTTACCAGCTGCTGCTTTCATTTCTGCCATTACTATCATTTCCACCAGCTGCCCCTGTCTATACCTCTCTGTACGGTCTGTACTATTTACCAGCAACTCTGAGACCCCGCTCCCACATGACTCTAAGGACAGTCAGCGCTTCCTGGTCTGGTATGTATTGTGCGTCGAACATAAATACATCTTGCAATGTGTCTTTACTTGTACCGTAGTTGCCACACACGCTGTTGTTCTGTTTACAGCGAATGACAGCGTGTCTATTGTGCCGGTCAAGCGGATCATCGAAGAAAACATACAAGTAAAACAACCTTGCAGTGTAAGATGGACCGATTACACAGTTTATGAAGGCACGCTTCAGGCTATAGGTTCGTGAGAAACAATGTATTTGTATGTTGAGATGCAGAGCGAAACTTGGTGATCAGGAACTCATCACAGGAAAAAAAGTTAGGAATACTACAGAGAAATACCACGGTTTACTACTGCAGTAATAATTATACAGCAGTCTTACATTACTTTGCACCAACTGATATCGCTGTTATTTTAAATGCTGCAAATATCTAGCTAATGCTACAAAATGTCATAGAACGCATTGAGGACCATTGTAACTGGCGTTGAAACAATTGCATTCTGATGTAAATGATGAAATGCAACGATTTACCACCGATGTCGAAATACAGTCACGTGAGAAAATTCTTATCTTTAGCCTCGTTCGCAGACACACAATTCAAATCGTTGGGCGCGGCCCAACATGCATCTGCGCAGGCGCTAAGGTCGTACTATGAAGCGGGAACTCCTTTCGAATTTAAAATCTAGGATGCGCGGGGTGGCAAGGGGCTGGGGGGGGGGGGGGGGGGGGGGGGGGGGGGGCACACACAGTTTGCTTGTATCAAAGTGGTAAGATGATACACATTTGCTTCTGTGCGTTTTACTGTCCGAGCTTTCATTTTGTCCAGAAAAATGTAAAAGGTTTTAACCGATTCCGGCCAGATTAATTATCCGCAATTGCGCACCCATACGGCCGTAAATTTTTTTCATTTTTAACGGGCGAGCGTCGAGTGGCATATAGGAGCAGAAGAAAGCGGTATGGGTAAGTAACATTCAACCATTAGTATACACTCCCCGGCATATTATGGTACTCGTGTTTGGTCACGATCGCTGTTTTGTCTGGGTCGCGTGCGTGTACAAAATACGCATTATGGTACTACTTTAAGCAGAGAACAAACATCCATTTCTTCAGGCGGAATAAGAAGTAAGTGAACTTTTCTAGTGTATCTTGTAATAAAAGGTATGGTTTTTTTACGCTAGTGAGCGAATAACGTTAGCAGCAGCTACATAATTTCGAGGTATGTTCTAATTGATGCGCGCGTGCTGTTTCCTGTTTGAATCCGCACCCTCGTCATTGATGAATTGTGGATGGTGTGTTTAATAGTCAGGGAGTGTTGTAGGTTGTGTTCGAGTACTGCTGACATGGTTGGTACATGTATGTGGGGTTGATTATTATTGGTGAGTGGAAGCTTTTGTGTGGTGTGGGATGCTGGAGGCTTGTAGGTAGTGTATGCGTATTGTGGCTTTTTGGAGGAGGATGTGTGGGGTTTGCAAGTATTGAGGCTTATAGGGTTTTGTGTTAGAGGATTGTAGAGTGTGTGTGGGTGTAGAAGGTTTGTGTGTGTTGGTGTCAAAGGTTGTATGTGTCGAAGGTTTGTGTGAGTGTTGGAAGCTTGTAGGTGTGTTTGGGTTTGGAAGGCTTATAGGGTGTGTGGGCGCCAAAGAACAAAACAGTACTGGTTTGGAGCGCTTCCTGTTGTTCAGCACAATTCTAACTTGTTCAGAGGCCTTCAAATCATCAAGTACAACAGAAGACAATTTGTCTTCCAAAACAAATGTCTCGTAATACGCAGTTACTTTAGAATTTGAAGTTATTTTCTGCCGCAGAGCCTTAAACACCCACACGCAAGCCTTTGACACCCCCACACACACAAGCCTTCGTAAACCCACACACCCTACAAGCCTTTGACACCCACACACACACACACTACAAGATTTCAACACCTACCAACACACACCCTAGAAACCTCGTGTGTGTGGGGGTGTCAAAGGCTTGTGTGTGGGTGTTTAAGGCTCTGCGGCAGAAAATAACTTCAAATTCTAAAGTAACTGCGTATTACGAGACATTTGTTTTGGAAGACAAATTGTCTTCTGTTGTACTCGATGATTTGAAGGCCTCTGAACAAGTTAGAATTGTGCTGAACAATAAGAAGCGCTCCAAACCAGTACTGTTTTGTTCTTTGGCGTATATCTGTTTGCATATCACTTGTGTATCATTGTAAGTGCATGTTTATCTCTCTCTGATTTCTGCAGGTGTCCCCATTTTCACTTCCAACGTCTTCAGTTGCTATTACTGTAAGTGCTATGATTACAATTCCTGCTTTGAATGCCATTTAATTGTAGGTGTCACATTTTAGCCCTACTTTTGCTGGTGATCAGGTAAATTTCCAGGATGTAAATTGTCAAAGTGTTCATAGATTTATTCCCCCAGTTGACATCTGATTTCTACAAATCTACAAAGTAGCTAAGTTGCAAATTTTAGTTCACAAACTAACTCCTGTATCCGATATTCCAGAGCTTTTACTCCAAGTCAACCTGTTCCCATGCAAAAAACGACCCCATCACGTCCTCCAATGAAGGTCTCTGCATGCAGAAGCATCAACTCTCTACCCGTGCAACAGTCATTAGAGGTACAGTATTTTTTCATGCTGTGATGACCTATCTGGATAGCATGTGCAGGGTGATCAGCCAGAGAAAGGAGCAGGAATATTTGAGGTGAGTGTAAAGGCACACTACACCTATCCGTCAGTATATTGATGCCCATGCAAACATCAAATGCCAAGTGCATATGGCAGACCACTTACCTTGTCTCTGTTTTTCAAATTCAACCTGCAGTGATGAAGAATGTGAAAACACAACTAAGTATGAATTGGCTAGGGCCCAAATAATTCAACAGACAAAATGCAAGGTGCATATCGAGTGAGTGCGTGTGAATTCACTCTGCGATTTGGTGGGACCATCACTCAGTTTTAGTTTATTTAACCATTGATGTTATGGAGTTAGGTACAGGGCTGTAGTACAGGTGATCACGGGTTTGAATTCTGACCAATGCATAGTTTTTTTCACCTTTTTGCTTTTTGGGTGAAATCCCCTGCACTTGGTATGAAGGTCACACCTGATTTGGTGTGTCCTACCTTCACACCAAATAATTGGGGGCCTTCACACTTTTGATGTTGCTGCTAGACCACTTACCTTGTCCCTGTTTTCAAAGACAACCAGTGATGAAGAACGTGAAAACAGAACTGAGTATAAATTGGCTAGGGCCCGAAAAATTCAGCAGAATAGAGATGTTCCTAATCAGCAAGAAATGGTATGTTACTGTTCAAATTAACACATTCCTATAACATGACTTTCTTGTAACTTACTACCAGTAATACAATGGATGGTGGTGATGCTGTACTTGTTACATCACAGTGGTGGCATTCACAACAGTGCACGTGTGTGCATTACGGGGATTGTTGCTCAGATTGGCGGGCTTGGAATTCCTAGACCAAAAAAGAACTGCACACTTCAAGAACTTCTAATTTATTTTCGTCATAGAAGAGAAATTAGTACAAATAAATAACCGGCTGGATTGTGTAAAGAGGATGTAATTGTGTTGAAAATGCAATTGATGAAGTTCATTTCTTTATAAAGTTTAGTCCTTGTTAATGTTAATTAATGGCTGCACATTCTCGTTCCCAGACTAATGAGGAATTACTACAGTGCAGTAATGTAAAATCTGGGCACTAGTAACGATATTTGTTGTATTTTCACACACACGCATTGCTCCTGTGAGTCGCTAAAACTATTGCAATACAGTATTACTACAGTAGCAAAGTATGCAAAAGTAGAGCAAATTTTACTACCAATGTAAAAAATACATGCCATGTAAAACACCATTTTTATAGCATTCGCAAATCACAGTTTACATCGGTTTACAACAACATTTACATCAGATCATATGGAACTACTCTAGAACTTCAGGGTAGCAATACAAACATTTTTTCCTGTGCATGTGGAAATGAAGGAAATACTCGCCAGCATGGAAGAAGAGATAAGCAGTGACTCTGACAGCGAAGCGGATGGAGATCACAGTGATGCAGTTGGTCAGAAGAAGCGAAAGAAGATTAATGAAGGTATGCAAACACTAGCGAAACGTTAAACATTGCACATCTTATCACATACAGTAGAAATATCCGATGCGGACGTTGCAGTTGAAGATGGCCATGAAGATCTTATTAAGGTTGTTGATATATTTTAATTATAGCTTATATCCTTTAATTTACATAGGTTGGAAAAAAAAGAAAATCAGCTACTTCAGTTGCTTCCAAGAACAAAGTGTCTAAGTTGAAAGAGGCTAGACAAAGTGACAAACTTCTGGAGGTATAGCTAGAATTATCGTTGTTCAATATACATGCACGCGCATCTTAACTCATGGCTTGTACTTGTAGGAATTAGCATCTGAAAGAAGTTCTCGTGAGCAACGTCCAGGGTACACAACATTTGAACAATCTGTTCTAGAGGTGAGATATACTTTCATGATGCAAAATTACAGATCACTATCTGCATTTTATGGTAGGCACTAAAGAACATTGAATGCCATCTATGTGACCTGAGCTCAGTGCTCTCTGTGCAAAGCACAAGTAGTGATCAACAGGTGGGTTACAACAATTACTTAATTTGAATAGTCCTGTTTATCAAATTTGATTTTTATATACAGCATAGATCTGCATCTAGTTCACCTTTAACTCGGACACCAAAGGAACAGCATCAAATCAGTGTACCATCATACAAGTGTAGGTTATTTTTTCCTTTCAGTACCTGCTCACAATCATTCTGTAACTTTATGCTTCCATAGATGAATCAATTGCAGAGTCACCCACTACTCCACGCCCCCTGACGAACACTGTTCAAGATAAAGGTAAAAGCTGTTGAATGATTAATGTCCATGACTGTGTATATTGTGTGTGCTATTCATCCAGGGTGCTGGCTAGGTGACCCAAACTCACATGTCAATGAGGGGGAAAAGGATTTGGGTTGTGGATGGGGATGAAAAGAAAGTAGCAATCGCAGAGTCAATTTCAGACACTCCAGCAGAACTGGCAGTTGCCCTTCTCAGTGCTCTGTTCTCTAAACAAGAGATAGCTGCAGGGAACTGCACCCCAGCCCCCAGCAGGCAAACACTGAATCCAATTAACATCACAGGAATCAGAAGTAAGTTTCCGAAACTGAATCAACAATATTTTATAATGATCAATAATAATTCATTTTTTAGTGCACCTCATGTACAAATTTCCTCTACCAAGTCGCACAGAGGAGGAGGAAAGGTGGAGGAAAATAGTCCATATTAACATGAACAGCAAATGCAGAAACGTTCGAGCCTCCTAAAAGGGAAACTCTACAAGTTCAGACAATGCAGGATGACTTATATGTGTTGTAGTGCCTTGAAACTGAATAACTGAATTTGCTGATGTTGTACCTGTACGGAATCAAATAAAACAATAATGAATTAAACTGACTAAGTTTACTAGATTCTACCAAGTAAACGGACAAGGTATGCGAGCACATTAATAGCACGCTTGAACGCGGATGTAGCGCACAGTATCACTTTTCATCTCTAGTCAGCGCGTCGCTAAATAGCGTGTTTCATCGTGATTAATCTTAAAACGCGTAGGATTCGGCCATAATACTGCGATAATCGTGATTAATCGCGCTGCACAATACACACCCTCGCTGGATTACGCAAATCAACGCCAACGCTTTGAACGCGTCATGGCGCGTTATAACACGTTACGACGCATGTTTTTTCCTACGGGCTCCTACACAAGTATGTGGTGGTTTTGAACCCCATGGGTATCGGACCTTTTAACATTGGTACCATGCTAGTGCAAGCCTGCAAAATGTAGAGAAATGCTTTTGTATGTTGTGTTGAAAGTAGAAGTTAATAACCTTCACCATTCGGAAGTTCTAGTGTTTCAAATGCAATGCATTTTATCAAATATTTGTGGGGTCATTTTGTACTGTGCTTGCTCTATTCTAATAGACGTATGGTTGTATATTTTTAATACAATATCTAATTAAGTACTAAACACACACATCCCTCTGCATTTATTAAATGTGCAATTTGCAAAGTAATTATAGTTTACCATTAGAATATAATTGTCTATATTATATCATCCTATATCTAGGCATCTTGATGGCCATCACAAACTTGTTCGGTGGAAACTAATTATTCATGGAGGTATGTTTTCATACATTTATGGGTTATGAAAATACATATGTATGGGTCAATGGGGAACAAGAAGACAATGAATGATCAAAATCCAGCGACAATTCCTGTATGTTGACAGAGTGGGTTACCCTCCAGAAGTTTCAGAAACGTCCTGTCATAATGTCAGACCATATTGGGAGTTGGTTGGACATGGTCTGACATTGCTAAGCACCCTTGAATATATGGCATTATAAATACATAAGCCCCAGTACCATGTAAATGAACTAATTGTTCTGCGCAATGCATTGCAAAATGATGAACTTAAAAGTTATAGTACATTCATCAAACTCTACCAGTATAACAGATGAACAGCCTTTGCTGTTGCTCTCTGCATTATAATGTGTAAAATCTTTAGCATTTTCCCTGCTTTTATAAGCTTGACCAAGGTCAACACCTCCATTTCATGCAGTGCTTTGTACTTTGTGAAGGCATTGGATTCTTTTGCTATCACAAACGGTATTATTTTCGCAAACGCTTTTGCGATTGGTCATGTATTGTGCATAGAGATTGAACAACAGGTGAACGTGTAGTGAGGGGTACAGCATTGGCTTTTGCTTGCTTCAATCGGAAGTTGCTATATGTTGTTCGGAACTAGTTGCATGATTCACAGTACAGGTAGTCTATGGTTGTTTGTACCATTGACCCAGGCAGCAGAGTTGTTCTTCATGCCTTGTATACTGTCATCATGTTGCCTACACACTTCACACACCACAGCAGATCAGTAAGCACAAAATCTGGTTAGACAAAATTAACATCAGGCATAGTACTATGAAGAGAACAGTTCTAGAAGAATCCCCACTCTGTGCAAGCGTGGTGTATAAATAGTGGCCATTTATACATCACACCTGCACAAAGCATGGTCATTCTTCTAGAACTGCACTTTAAGACTGGTGTTATTTTTGTACAGCCAGATCTTGTGGCTGCTGATTATTACAGTTTGCTGTCGTTACAGAAGTATAAAAAGTTCATCTAAGTTATCCCTCATTATTATTACCTTGGCAAAAGAAGTTAGTGATTGCCTAAATTGATGGACATAGTAAATTGCACTGGCATGTATTAATTTCAAGGTCATGTCCAACTTACATGTACGTACATCTTGAACATAATATATATGCATCTGAGCTGGCAAATCATGGTATCTTGTGTTGTACAAAACTATTTCTACTTCTGATTCAACTTTAAATGACTTCTGCAGCATAACGGCTTCACATGTACAGGAGATGGTTTCTGTTTTGGTGTTGCAGCTTGTATAGCTTGTATTTATACACATATCTAATCAATATCAACTATTTCAATCATGCATAGGCTATAATGCCTGAATTGACATTTTATCATTCCAGTTTACTTCCCCCATCTGCTAGCTCGTATTATGGGTTGTTGCAACAAAAGGTGCCAGCAGGTTATACTGGACACACTAAATGTGCTTACACTGGGATCACATATGTTACAAGATTTGCATGATTACGGTTTTACATGCATGTGCAGTATTGCACTTTATATGCATCAACATTGGCATTCAAAGTGAATTTGATGAGGCAGATAATTGTCTTTTTTTGTGCATGTATGTATGTATATATGCACTTGGCATTCAAAGAGTAAACTGAATTGTAAACAGTTTACTATATGTACTAAAAAATTAGTCTGGTTATAATGTGTATGCTTCATTGCATTAGTATTAAGCCTAAAATCAAGACATGATTTTAATTTATAACTTATATAATTTATTCATATGAACTCATCACTAATTCACACTTTGCTATGTGCATGGCATTACAAGGTTGCAACTCTCCAATGTGGCAATACGTTGCGACATTAATGTTTAATCTCCAGAGAAAAATCCTTATTTAAGGATGTCATTATCCTTAATGTTTAATCTCCAGGGAAAAATCCTTATTTAAGGATCATCTTTTACATTGCATATTTTTGCTAACCAAGGAAGATAAAATAAATGGTATTGGTCAATTGTATACTGATTAGCCTCCATAATAAACTTTAAATGATGTCAATATGATCAATGTCCATGTGGTAAAACAGGGATAAAGTGGCACATCCTTATTTAAGGATTGACACCATCCTTAAATAAGGATCACAACAGTAGAGATTATTGACCATAAAAACCATAATGGTTTTTAAACTCTTGATTTTCTCTGATAGCCAGTTGATTCAGCTATACTCACAGCCTGATTCGTCGAAGAAATAACTTGTGGTTAATAAGTTATGCTTATTTACACCACAACCACTTCAAAATTAATAATATCAAGCATTTGTATAATGACGCGGCGTGTACGGATGTAGATGCTCCCTTCTGCTCAAACGCCAGCGTGCAGGACGTACCTTAGCCTCACTGAAACCACGTGCACTGTATGTGGTTGTTCTACCGCCGCTCCATTGAACATTGTGCTTTCTAGTCCTATCTACAATACCATGTAGAATGGTGCATTGGGAGGGGGGGGGGGGGGGGGGGGGGGGTATGGGAAATCTAGGAAGCATTGTCAATTGGCATACGATATGTGTTCGAGCGTAGTGGAGCTTAGCCCCAATTAATCAGACTCGAGAGGAGACCACACCATTGCCTAAGCCTTCTGTTGCTGTCGCTGTCACTGTCATTTGACGAATCATGCAGTGCTGCCGCTTTGGTCACCTATAGGCCTACACGTATGCCATCCATCCGAACTGAGGAATTACATCTGTCACTTTCTGTGGCTCCCCTCGGTATCTAAGTAGGGTTGCCTAGCTTAACACTTTCAAGTGGATGCAATCGCTTCGATCTTTGGAAGTACTGGCCAGTAAGTGAGCGTAGATTGTCGACGCAGTAGATATTGTTCCACAGATCCATCTGACAGTGTACATTCTACTCCTAGAGCTACTAGAAACCTGTCTGTCCTTGCCATACGTCACATGAGTTAATTTACTCACTACTGTATCGCCAGCGGCAAATTGCGGTTTCGCCGTATTTACACTGTAATACTGGTTTTTGAGCAAGCCAAACCTGTTGTAATTGCGGCAGTATTGCTGATCTGCATGATCTTGAATCTAGTGAATCCCTAATATAAAACTAAGCACCCAGTTTACATCATTCTTTAAGAAAGTGGTCATCATCCTTATTTAAGGATGGCCATCCTTAAATAAGGATTGCGGGAGATTAAACATTAAATAAAGATCGTTTGCATTGCATATTGTTGCTAACCAAGTAAATAAATAAAACTAATGGTTTAGGTCAACTGTTAGCCTCCATAACAAACTTTAAATGATGTCAAATGATCAATGTTCATGGGGTAAAACAGAGAGGAAGTGGCACATCCTTATTTACGGATTTACACCATCCTTAAATAAGGATCACAACAGTAGAGATTATTGACCATAAAAACCATAATGTCTTGATTTTCTCTGATAGCCAGTTAATCCAGCTATAACACTTCAAAATTAATATCAAGCATTTGTATAATGACGTGTACTGAGTAGATGCTCCCTTCTGCACAAACGCCAGCGTGCAGGACCTACCTTAACCTCACTGAAACCGCGTGCACTGCACGTGGTTGTTCTGCCACCATTCCATCGAACAGTGTGCTTTCTAGTCCTATATCATGACGTACAGTACTAGTACCATGTAGAATGGTGCATGGGGGGTACGGGAGATCTAGGAAGCATTGCCAATTGGCATACGATATGTGTTCGAGCTTAGTAGAGAGCTTAATCAGACTCGAGGAGACCACGCTATTGCCTAAGCCTACTGTTGCTGTCGCTGTCACTGTCATTTGATGAATCATGCAGTGCTGCCGCTTGGTCACCTATAGGCCTACATGTATGTCATCCATCCGTACTGAGGAATTACATCCGTCACTTTCTGTGGCTCCCTTCGGTATCTAAGTAGGGTTGCCTAGTTTAACGCTTTCGAGTGTATGCAATCGCTTCGCTGGACAGTAAGTGAGCGTAGATTGTCGACGCCGTGGATATTGTTCCACAGATCCATCTGATAGTGTACATTATTATACTCTGTCCTTCCTTGCCATACGTCACTTTGAGTTAATTTTGCTAACTACTATACCGCCAGCGGCAAATGGCGGTTTCGCCATATTTACACTAGTCTGTAATATTTTGAGCAAGCCAAACCTGTTTTAATCGCAGCCGTATTGCTGATTTGCATGATTTTGAATCTAGGTGAATCACTAATATAAAACAAAGCACCAAGTTTACATCATTCTTTTAGAAAGTGATCATCATCCTTATTTTTAAAAGGATGGCCATCCTTAAATAAGGATTGCTGGAGATTAAACATTAACATTAATACACCCAGGTGCTAAGAAATTCGTTATAAGGGGATCGTGACCATATTGTTTTTACAACTTTTACTTTGATATCTGCAGGAATTGATGGATATTCTAGAATGATTACATATCTACAGTGCTCTGATAATAATCGAGCAAGCACAGTGCTCAACCTTTTCCTCGGTGCTTGCAGAGCATATTCCACACCATCACGGATCAGGACAGATCAAGGAACAGAAAATGTAGATGTGGCTAGATGGATGCTTGAAACTAGAGGGCTGAACAGGAAAAGTGTTATAACAGGTAGTTCTGTTCACAACACTCGAATAGAGAGACTGTGGAGAGAAGTAAGGCGGGTGGCAATTCACCAGTTTATCACGTTATTTAATTACCTTGAAGATGAAGGCTTGTTGGATCCGATGGACAATGTCAATTTATTTGCACTTCATTATGTATATCTTGGACGAATCAATAAATGTCTATCAGAATTTAGTATGCAATATAATAACCACCCGTTACGATCTGAGCACAATCTGTCTCCATATCAGTTGTACTATGAAGGAATGATGAATGAAGAGCACTTAAGGTGCATGGACAATCTTCCTAATAATCCACTCCCTGAAGATTTCATTCCTGATGATATTTATGGCTTAGATGAAGAAGCTCCAACATCATGTGAAGACTGCATTGGTGATATTGCACTCTCTGCACCATTTGTACCACTGACTTCTGAAATGGCACAGCAGCTGAAATTGACTATTGATGCTAACAGTGATGATAATAATTATGGTATCTCACTTTATTTGTTAACTGTTGATTTTTTACACCACCTTGACTACTAGAACACAGATTTATGTTAATACTGTACTATGTAATATTACTTTTAGTGTATCGTTGTATTTATATTTGTTCAATGTGATATTTGTTCAATGCTCCCAAGTCTGACCCATCAGAGCTCCTACACATTTGTCATCAATCATTGGCCTTGCTTGTTGACAAAGAATACTTGCATTTAGCAGTGTCAAAGTGACACACAGGTCAGCAGCTGCATGCATGCTGACTTACGCCACATTGCCTGTTGGTTATCAAGATGTTGGCTGGCCTGGTGGGAGTAAGTGTGGTCTTGGATAAGGTTACAAATGTGGGCCACACTTGGAGGTACATGTAGTGCATGCAGAGTTTCAAGCACACTCTCACAACAATTAGCCACCACTTTGTGGCAGTTTACAAATGTACAAACTGGTGTTTGTGGCCAATGTGCAAGTGTACTGTTTTACTTGGCAACAAGCACAACTGCATGTTCAATTAATCATTTGTTGAAGCATGGTTTAGACATTGATTATGACATAAACCTCACCACCTCATCACATCCTCACTTATTTGGATTTGAAAATGATCAGATGACAGTTTCAGTGGGAAGCGAGGTCTCAATCTGGGCAGGAGATCGACTTTAAAGTAGTTACAAATGATGAAGACCCTTTCCCATGCATGTGTGTGAGGGACCAATCAGACCCAGCTGCATGTTCCTGGAGTCTGCATGGCACCATTGGCAGACACATTTATAAAGCCAGCTATTGAAACTGAAGAGTACATCCTTACCACTGCAGTTGAAACCATTAGATAGGAGGGAGTAACCAATTCGCTATTCTTACAGCAAGTCAACTATTTGAAATCTGACCCCTGCATGCAAGTCACACGTGGCTAAAACGCATTGACCATTATAGTAGGTAGTTGACAAAACCACGTACGCGGGTCCGTAAATAGTTGATCCAAAAGTACGTCAAAAATTGGACTGGAATTTGTGAAATTTTGAGAAGTATACAAAGAAGCGTAGAAACTTGTTCCGTTACTGGAGTGGCTTAGCCGACTTCATTGCTCGATCGTGGAAGGTAATTGGTTGTAGAATGCAGTGCGATTGCCTGAATTCAAGCTACTTCGCGATCCAACAATATTAGGCGCATTCAATTAATAGTAAAATTTTGCGAATGAATCTTGACTTTGTCTTTTGATGCACAATCACAGAATAGTGATTTTTATTTACTATAGGTTCAAGTTAATTACACTATAGAATTTCAGGAGATTTGGATGGTGCCCAAAGGGTGCTTTAATGGTCCAGGCGTTTTGTATTGGCCTGCTTGAAAACACAGATCATTTTATTTAAAAATACAATTTTTATGCTTCAGCATAATAGATTTGCTTATTTTTCATATCTAAAAAGCTTAACCAAGTAGCTATTTTTTGTAACACATTTTTTTGTTATTAAGTTGTGACAACTCTATTTATTACACACCCTATTCTTTGAAGCACATAGTTGTAAACCAAATCCACTTGAAGTGTTAACAGAGTAGTCTATGTTTATTGTTTTAGAATTTTAATAAGATGGTGCCCACATGGAGATATTATCAAGCCTTTTATTCATATTTAATTATATGTATACGCATGCATGCACAAAATAACGTTCCAATCTGCTTTGTTGCTATTCAGAATGAAGACTGTTCTTGATCTAGAGTGCCTCATTGAAGAGTATAAAAATGATTTATGTGAGCATGGTACCCTTACTGCTCCTGTATTAAGGAATGGGTTAGTTGTGTATATAAACTACAAATTAACCAATGACAACCCACATTAAACAGCCAAGATAGTTGAAAAACTAGCAACAGAGCATATCAACCTGAAGGCATTGTGCACTTCCATTTGTCGCTTGCTTCAAATTGTCAAGGATATGAAGAAGCACCTTTCTAGAGCTTGGGATGATATTGTTTGTATCTAAATCTGCCATTAGGACTTCCATTTGATAATCCCCAAAGTACATACATATATCCAACCTTTTGACTTTCAGTTCATTCTGTACACAGCAGTCAACCAAGCACTTCCTGTCCCATGCCAACTAAGCATAGATCAGACTGCAGTAATTGTGGAAAAAGAAGGAGTGCTACGGCAATTGCTCACTTCAAATGAAGCTCTCAAGGCTAAGCTCCGAGTACTTGCTGCTGTTAAAATGCAGAACTGCTATCTTTTTAAAAAAGTAAGCAGGAAGTCAACAATTGAAAAAAAAAACTATGTTCTAAATTGCGAAGTGTGAAAAAAGAAATGATTTCAAGTAATGCAATGATTAAGAAGTTGACAGGAAAATGTGTTATTAAGAAATGAAAGCTGTCCGGCTGAACTGAGGTAATTAAAAAAATCACTGGTTGAATTAAGATATTCTTATCACAGATTCAAAATAACTTCTAAAAATAGAGAACGTAATTTGAAACAAGAAAATTATGAATTAAAGAAACAAGTATGCAAAACATAAAACAAGCTAGGATAGTCAGGCATGCGTGTCAAGTGCATGAGCAAAATATTGCAAAAATACAGGATCAACGACAAAAACGCATGAATCAAAAGGAGGACAGTTTTAGAAGAAGTATTGAAAGGAAATTACGTTCTGTTGCAGAAAATTTGGACAAAGAGTTTCCAGAACTGTCTGAGGCTCAGAAAAGTACAATACTAACAGTTATGTCAGATAGTTCATCCCTTAATGGCCTTTATTTTGAACATGTTTGGTGTGTACATGAACATAATGTACTCTATAATGGACACATCATTTTTGTGAAACCTTTAACAAAATCTAAAATTCCAAACGTCATAGTCACATAACGTTACAATTACGTCATATGGGCTACTAGCAGATTATACTGCTGATGACCTTAACTTAAGTGGTGGACTTAAATGTGTGAACTTTTGGCATCAATTTATTGTCATTACTAATGAGTTATTTAATAGTGTCTTAATCTGTCTAGATTTTGCTTCATGTTTAACAAGTTTGAATCTTAATTTTAACTGTGCGTATACGGATCCTAATGACCTTTGTTATTTTGACTTATAATACATGAAAATCATATAATCAAGCAGTGTTAAGTGAATCTCTATGTATAATACTAGTCAGACTATGTGTGTTAAGGTTTTGGTTAAGGTTGCGCACTTAAAAATATCTCTGTATTGAATAGAAACACAACCGGGACAGTTTTTATTTTACGCATCCCATTCATTCGCGTACATTACCGATCGTTTTTATTTTCATCTTTAAAATTACGTGGTACTCGCATGGAGATACATATTCGAACAAGTAAGATATCGTTGAAATGCAGAAATTTTGCTCTTTCCAGTGGTATACAATTTATTGCGAAAAAATAAATTTGAAAAAAATTGTCAACTACCTAATTATAGTAATAACTTTGCTGATAAAAACGGTGTCAACATTATCATTGTTAAAATAATAAACATGGAAAAACAGGCTCTAAAATACCAATCTTGCTCATTGGAGCTCTCTTCAATCGAGTGCACTTCAAATGGCCCCAATCAAGACAGCCATCAAAGCAAATGCTCTCCGTCTGTGACACAGAGCAGGTCCAACTGCCTTGAGTGCGCAAAGTATCCGTTGTAACCTCTCCTCGTAATATTTTCAGCTAGCCATTTCTGGTTCACTATGTTAAGTAAGAGCCTCCTGCAGCATGTGTACTTGCACGTCCAGGGGCCAGAGTTCATGATCAAATAGTGTAACAATAGCAAAGTGAGCTGGCTTTTCGGTACCGTAGGAATAGTTAATGCGTGCGAATAGCAAGAACAGTCCCATGCCCGAGGTCCACCACTCAGTGATACATTCTGCTTTGAAGGACAATCCAAATGAAATCGAAAAGTAATACTTGCATACTTATACCATAGACCCATACATTGAAGACCTTACGGTTCCGTAAGGTACGCATAGACCACGTACGTAAGTCTATACGAGTTTGCTGTGGTCTGGGCACGAGTAGTAAGCATAAGTCGGGTTCCGAAGACTGCCGAATGCATTTCCCGTTCGGGAATGTGTTAAGCTCTTAGTATGGAACCGGTTCGACAAACGTTTTGATACCCTTTATTTTGCTGCCTTAAAATCCCACATACCATATTTGGTAACATTTGATACGCCCTTTTTTGTTGCGGTCATTTGATACCCGATGTCTGTAGAAACAAACCCACAGTTTGTTTTGATACACCCACAGTTTGTTTTGATACACCATTTTGGTTTGGTATACTTTTGTCCGCAACGGATTGCCATACTTATGGTACTGTTTCAAAATTTCCAGAACAAGCAAAAGAAAAGTAACGCTCGCATTGAAATGTATGACTAATTATAAATTCAGCGCCTAATAACTTTGTGAGGGATAGTCCGATTTAGGATACGTAAGGACCATTTGACAGAAGCTCATGGGTGTTCAAGGAAAATCATGAAAACTTGAAAAAGTAGCCAGAAGGGTGACTCTGCTGGACACTGTCCCATATATATATAATATATATATATTATTATATATATATATATATAAATTGACAGTGCAAAGATATGGAACGCGGACGCTGCCAAAAATCGAGGAAAATTTATTACAGTTAAATAAAAATTTCGTGTAAAAATATAAATAATAAATAAATATATAAATAAAATATGCGCTTTACGGAGAGAATACGAAGGAATACGGTATAATCATTCTAAAATTGTCAGTCTGCCAGGTCAACAACAACCGTAGGCGCGAAGCGGCTAATTCGGGGGGAACATCACGTCGTGACACAATTAACGCTGCCCCTATCTTCTGTTACACGAAACACACGCCCCCACAACTCCTACGAAGCATCTCTTAACAACTCCTACGAAGCATCTCTTAACAACTCCAACTGGAGGTAAACCCTCACTGAGGGTTACACGCACGGATGGGGTGGGTGAAAATTTACCATCTAGGGGGTCTAGGAGAACTCTGTTGGATACGTGTAGCTAAAACCAGGAGCAGGAGCAGGAATTGCTATCTGGACCCTCTACATGTACTTAGGATGCATATGTGTGCAACGCACTCTGGATATATGTAAGACCCTCTAGAATGTGTGCACATGTTCATGTACTTAGTATGTGTGCAAGGCCCTATACATGTACCTAGGATGATGTACTAAGGATGTGGGCAAGACCCTCCACATGTACTTAGGATGTGTGCAAGACACTTCACATGTACTTAGGATGTGTGCAAGATCCAGTTGATAGTGAAATTTTTTTCTGATAGACTGAAACTGTGCAGCCAGTCTTAGAGTCATCATATTTGATTGATGTGGATATTCAGTTGGTGTTTTCATGAAGTTGCAGCACACAACCTATACTTTGGCCTTTTGTGAACCACTCAGTATTTTAAGATTCATAAATGAAATGCTCATTCCAGTGCCACAATTGATCCTAGTAAAGCAATTGTTTGATGATTGTGATTGATAGCACACCCAGATGTTTTACATTAGATATATGTGACTTAAAACAAAACCCAATTGGTTTGATTTGTTGGCTGTCAAGAAATAAAAGTAATTAACATAACTGACATATCTTTTTATTTCATTTTTGATAGCGTTGTCTTGTTAATAATCATATTGGTATCCAGTTTTCTTTTAACCTCCTAACTTGATTCTTTGTTCTTTCTTGGGGGAGTTTAAAGATACTAATTTCATATTGGATCAAACAAAGCTTGTCAGGCTTTTCTTCAATCAATGGGAAGGGGACAGGTGTATAATACTAGTGTGTGAGGGGGTAGGTGTAATAGTAATGGTTAGGTATAATAGTAACACTGGTGTGTGAGGGGTAGATATAATAATAATACAGGTGTGTGAGGGGTAGGTGTAATAGTAACACTGGTGTGTGAGGGGTAGGTGTAATTGTAATACTGGACAGGTCTGGGAGGGGTAGGTGTAATAATTATACAGGTGTGTAAGTGGTAGTTGTAATAGTAACACTGGTGTGTGAGGGGGTAGGTGTAATAGTAACACTGGTGTGGGAGGGGTAGGTGTAATAGTGGTAATGACTGGCATGGGAGGGGTAGGTGTAATAGCAATACTGGGTAGGTGTAATAGTAATACAAGCTATTCATATTTGTAATAACAATGAGTACACAGAACATGTGCAGGGATCAGCTGCAAGCAATAAATAATACATGCACATACACATCACACACACACATGCACACAAACACATGCACTGACACATATACATGTACTACAATTCCTGCTTCTGGTTTTAGCTACTCCCAAACTCTCTCTATTCCAATATGGCCTGGTATGAAGACCAGAGCCAATTTCAGCATTGCTACGAGCCTTTGCCGAAATAAAACCACAATTGACTGCTTTTGTCTACTGATAGTAGTGCATCATATCGGAACCTACAAGACATATAGGAGTCCTGCAGGATGATGAGTAGATAATTTTAATATCTAATCTCCTTGAAGAAGGTTCACATGTGAATGGCTGGACACTAAACGTACTCTTGCAAGTCCTGGCCCCCCCCCCCCCCCCCCCCCCCCCCCCCCCCCAAGGAAATTGGAAATTAGAAGTTAGGAAATTATAATCAAGAGCCTCATAAATCAACATAATCAAACTTCTATGTACCAGTCGTGTACAACTTCACCAAATGTGTTAAACTACTGTTTAGGTAACCTGAATGAAAAAGATTTTTGTATCATAAGAAAAAATATATACTCATACTCCTGCAGCATGTACTGCATGGTTATTGTTACCTAATGAAACTGTAAATCCACCGAAACTATGGCAGAAAAGACATGAGAGAACACGAACTCACGTGCATGGATATAATTTTTGTTTAACATTTTCACACGTCACTGTTAGCTCACTGTGCTGTGAACATGCATTTTAATTAGCAACCATGAAATGCCTGATGAAGGAATTTTCAATTTCATTTTCTGATATTGGTGGCAAACCATGTGGAACTTTCTGACCACATGAAAGAATACCCAGCAGAAAGATAATCCAAAACCACTTGTTCAGCTTCATCAGTAAGAGTTGTAGGACCATCCCAATCAATGCACATACACTTCAAAATCAAACTAAAAGTGAAGGAGATTTTTAAATCATTGTCTTTTCTGCCATAATTCCTAACTTCTAATAACCAATTTCCTTGGGTGGGGGGGGGGGGGGGGGGATCCGGAACTTACAAGAGTACTTCTTGTGTCCAGCCATTCACACGTGAACCTTCTTCAAGGAGATTACACATTAAAATTATCTACTCATCATCCTGCAGGATTCCTATATGTCTTGTAGGTTCCGATATGACGTACTACTATCAGTAGACAAAAGCAGTCAATTGTGGCTTTATTTCGGCAAAAGTTAGTAGCAAGGCTGAAATCGGCTCTGGTCTTCCTACCAGGCCATATTGGAAGACAGAGTTTGGGAGTAGCTAAAACCAGATGCTTTATTATTTGTGTGAGTGCATGTGTTTGTGTGCATGTGTATGTGTGATGTGTATGTGCATGTATTATTTATTGCTTGCAGCTGATCCCTGCACATGTTCTGTATACTCATTTTTATTACAAATATGAATAGCTACCACTAATTTTTTTCAAATAGGAATGCCCCTCTAACCTCTCCACACTATGCATACATGATGAAGCAGTCTGACGCTGGATAAGAATATTGTGGATATGGCTTACCTTAGTGGTCGTTGAACCATTGCCATTGTGCTAAGATCATATCAGTGTTACTCCCACACCAGTATTACTTTGACACCTCCCACACAAGTATTACTATTACACCTGCCCCAGTGTTACTATTACACCTATCCCAGTGTTACCATTACCCTACCTCTCCCCACCAGTACCACTATTACACCTACCCCTCCCACACCAGCATTGCTATTACACCTACCCCCTCACACACCAGTGTTACTATTACACCTACCCCCTCATACACCAGTGTTACTATTACATCTACCCCTCACAAACCAGTGTTAGTATTACACCTACCCCTCTCACACCTGTCCAGTGTTACTATTACACCCACCCCTCACACACCAGTGCTACTATTACACCTACCCTTACACACCTATATTATTATAACACCTACCCATCCCACACCTGTCCAGTATTATTATTACACCTACCCCTCACACACCAGTGTTAGTATTACACCTACCCATTACTATTACACCTACCCCCTCACACACAAGTTTTACACTTGTCCCCTTCCCATTGATTGAAGAAAAGCCTGACAAGCTTTGTTTGATTCAATATGAAATTTAACCTCTCTATGGCCCCCCCCAAGAAAGAAGAAAGAATTGAATTTGGAGATTTAAAAAAAAAACTGGATACCAATGAATAGAGGAATGAATACTAACAAGACAACACTATCAAAAAGATTTGTCATTACTTTTATTTCTTGGCAGCCAACAAATCAAACCTGCTGGGTTTTCTTTTAAGTCACATATATCTATACCAATGTAAAACATCTGGGTGTGCTATCAATCACAATCATCAAACAATTGCTGTACTAGGATCAATTGTGGCACTGGAATGAGCATTTCATTTATGAATCTTAAAATACTGAGTGGTTCACAAAAGGCCAAAGTATAGGTTGTGTGCTGCAACTTCATGAAAACACCAACTGGATATCCACATCAATCAAATATGATGACTCTAAGACTGGCTGCACAGTTTCAGTACATCAGACAAAAATTTCACTATCAACTGGATCATGCACACATCCTAAGTACATGTGAAGTGTCTTGCACACATCCTAAGTACATGTGGAGGGTCTTGCACACATCCTTAGTACATCATCCTAGGTACATGTATAGGGCCTTGCACACATACTAAGTACATGTACATGTGCATACATTCTAGAGGGTCTTGCATATATCCAGAGTGCGTTGCACACATATGCATCCTAAGTACATGTAGAGGGTCCAGATAGTAATTCCTGCTCCTGCTCCTGGTTTTAGCTACACGTATCCAACAGAGTTCTCCTAGACCTCCTAGATGGTAAATTTTCACCCACCCCATCCGTGCGTGTAACCCTCAGTGAGGGTTTACCTCCAGTTGGAGTTGTTAAGAGATGCTTCGTAGGAGTTGTTAAGAGATGCTTCGTAGGAGTTGTGGGGGCGTGTGTTTCGTGTAACAGAAGATAGGGGCAGCGTTAATTGTGTCGCGACGTGATGTTCCCCCCGAATTAGCCGCTTCGCGCCTACGGTTGTTGTTGACCTGGCAGACTGACAATATAGAATGATTATACCGTATTCCTTCGTATTCTCTCCGTAAAGCGGATATTATATATATATATTTGGGACAGGGTCTGAGAAAATGTCGTATCGCTATATAAATATAAAGTTATAAAAATGATTCACTTTGAAATCGCTACATCTCCCGAACCGTGAATGTTATTGACTTCCTATTTTCAACACTTCATACTACATCATTTCTCTCTGGTAAAATAGATTATGGGCTCTTGCATTAGCTTCGTGCCAGTGTTACAACGTCCAATACCCCTTGGGGTTCAAACCCGCCATATCTTTCAGCAGGAAAATTCAATTCACTCCTAGTTTGGTTTGTACGTAGAGGGATCCTGTACCTATTGATTTTTTCTGTTCGTTAATTTTTTCTTTATCCGTTACGGGGATACAACTGTGCAAAGTAATTGCATATTTCCCGGTCGTTTCGCGCCATTTATCTATCGAGGACATGAATATGCAATTACTTCCTGTTCAATAACTATGTCTCCGCCCATCTATACAATATCGAGAGTTACGTTAGTAACTCTCATATAGGATTTGACCCCGATTATGAATGTCATTAAAAAAACGCGACCCGCTTCTAACAAGACTCCCGACGAGCGGATGGCTTACCTTGTTATCGTCGTCGTACAAGAAGGCAATAACAAGCAGTTTTGTGTTTGTTTGATGTCACAAAACCGCGTGGTTGTAGAGAACAATACAATTTTCGAAACTCGTACCCAGTCCCACGTATTTCTCGTTCTTCTTCTTCTTCTTCTTCTTGTTCTTGTTCTTGACCACGCATAACTCGGGATAGGAACACTTTTAAGAAATGAAAATTACACCAATGGCTTCAGAATTCGTTGGCATTTTCGCTTCTGTGGTCAAATTGTCTCGAGGCTACATGACATATATCGGTGGTTGTGTTAGCAAATCACGTATAGTTAAGCTTACTGCACTGACACGACTCGGATAGGTCCTACTTCGCTCTTTATACGAAGTACTAGCAGTATACATCATGTGTACGGTCTGGGCACTACACATAGTGGTAATTAACTGTGGCAGTTATGTATTTTTAATAACGTGCACGTACTACAATCATTCTTGTTATTCGATCGTTGTAAGTTTGACGCTCTTTGTAACTTAGTGAAGTTGTTTTTATTTTTTTTCAAAATGCCTTCGCGTCAGGAAAAGAAGAAAGCCAAACGACGAGCATAGTACCTCAAAACTAGAGACGACGTATTAGATTCAGCCCCAGCGGAACTAAAATGCAGAGCCTGAAAAGAAGCGGCCCTCTCAACGTGAAAACTATCGAGCAGAGCCTGAAAAGATACGGACCTCTCGACGCGCAAGGTATCGAGATGCGATTAGTAAGGGGGGAGGGGGGGGGTGGGGGGGGGGGGGGGGGGGGGGGGGGGGAGACGGTGCTGTCTGGATCTGGCCCGGTACAAAATGCGTTCGTGGGTTCGATCGCGCTGGGGCGACAATCTATTTCGGCCGCCCCTTAAAGCCCCCTCAGATCCTGAAAAGGAACGGACCTCTCGACGTGCAAGGTATCGAGCAGATCCTGAAAAAAGACAGCGATATTGCCATAGTCCTGAACGTGCATCTCGCTCGGCGAAAAGAGTTAAGGTCACTCAAAGGTATGTCGTACCTTTACAACCTCCCTCTCATATCAAGATGGATTACTTCACATGCTATACGGCTCATAATCGGGTATGAATAAAAATCAATGAAACAAGTAAATAAAAAACATTCTCTATGAGAAAGTTGGTGGCATATAGGATTTGAAGGCAATGGTGGTGTAAAAAGGAAGGAAACAAGGGTCTAATAATAAGGGAAAATGGAATAGTCCTATATTTAGCACATTTCTATATGTAGGATATAGTATGTTGTTCATGTGCTAAATATAGGACTATTCCATTTTCCCTTATTATTAGACCCTTGTTTCCTTCCTTTTTACACCACCATTGCCTTCAAATCCTATATGCCACCAACTTTCTCATAGAGAATGTTTTTTATTTACTTGTACAACAAGTAGTAGTCAAGTACGCGGCGTTTTCGCTTCTTGCGGTTCTGTTTCCCTTCTTGGCTTCTTCAACATAGTGAGCAGAAGCTAAAGATTCGTAATACGTGGATTCCTCTGCCATCAGCCTGTGCAACACGGTACGTACTCTGTAGCGCATGCACGTAGAAATCGAGCGTGTTGGCTCGGTCAAACTGCTTCATTTATGCGTGCACAACAAAGCAGAGCATGAAAGTGCACGGTGTCTAGGGCTAGCTTAATCTGAAACGCACCCTTCCTTTTTGACTTCTGCACACGCACAGATATATGTATATCAAACATGCATGCACCCCCTTGTAGCTACATGTATTTACCAACATGTAGTACTCTCATTGGCCTATTAAAACCTCTTTCTTGTTTATTTATCTTCATTGGTGAACCAATTATATTTGGTTCTACAAAATAATATCCATACAAAATAAAATCCATACATCACACACACACACACACACACACACACACATGCACACACACATGCACACCCTGGCCTCACATTCATACACAACCTCAGATCAGAGCAATTGGTGTCATTTAATTCTGTCAGAATGCTCCCTCATGCTTAGTTTCCAATTGAATTGGTGGTGTGCTTGGCATAGTTGATTGTTTGCCAAAAGGGGTCAGGCGACAGTGGGTGTGCTGTCCCCCTACCCTGAGTGTGACTGGAACCAAGGTTACCATTTGGTCAGCCCACACCTTGATGCTGGTCAGGGTAAGGTGGTTAGGCCAGGGTAGAAGCCAAAAGGGTGCTACCTGCCATTGATGTATAAACAATGACACCTGTAGCAAATACATTTATAAGTACAGCCATGGTAAGCAACGCAGCTGGCATTTAGCTGGAGTGATTGCAGCCCACCTCTACCATCCTTTATATATACATGTGTGACCTGCAACCATACCAGCCAGGTGTCAATATTTTGGGGACAGTGTGGGTATGATCGAAAGTGAGGGAATGAGGAGGCAAGGCTTTCCCAGACATTTAGGCTCAGGGTAGAATGAAGGTGAGGTTTTCCCAGAAGATACTGCAGGCTAGAATTTATATTTAGCTGGGAATTTAGTGTGCAATGTGCACTTATACACACACATGTACACACACACACACACACACAAACACACACATGTACACACACACACACACAGACACACACACACACCATGGGCAGTCAGTCATTCATGCATCAACATCAATGCTTTGCTATTTCAATTTATTTTATTTCCTAATTGTCCACCCACATACAAACATTGTTTTTAGCTGTCATCCTATTCATCACATATTTCTCTTTTGTATTTTTATTACCTTTGCCGTATCTTTGTCTAAATTGTCTTGTGTATCAATGTGCACGTTTATGCATGCACACACATACACACCACATACAAGCACTAGCATACACTTGCAACTGCATTCACATGTTTATTGTTTGTGTAAATTTGTGTTTCCATGCTCTGGCAATTACCAACAGGTCTTCTTGTTGCCTTTTGCACTTTTAAACATATTGCATGCTAATGCACGCACACACACACATGCACACAAACCCACATGCACATGCATGCACATTCATGTACACACACAGGAGTCATGCTTCAATCACAAACATGTGCATATGTACACATAAAAATGGCTTTGGCAGTCATCCATCACAACACACACACATGCACACACACACACACACACACACACACACACACATACACAGAACTGGCCTCTGCTTTGTATAATTTTCTTGTTGCTATGAGCACACTTACTAGATGTGAGCCTGCACTACAAGAATGCACACTTATGCACACAGGCATGCATGCACAAACACGCACACACTCAAACAAAAAACAAGCAAACAAACAAACAAAAAAACACGCACACTCACACAAACAAACAAACACACACACATACACAAGTGCAAACCACTCACTCTCCATTCTGCTTGGTACACCCACACTTGTACCTCCACCATTAGAGCCTGTTGTCCTTAATTCACCTCATATGCAATTTTGATTTTTTTTTTTCTTTTTCTGCTCCTAGCTGTTTGGCTTCCACTGATGTACCCATGGCCTCCACTAGATGTTCATGTCTCATCACCTACACTAGATGCTCATGTCCCATGATTCTAAGTACTAACTTGTCAGGTTGATTAGCGCCAGCAGTACACAACCATGCCCATAGCCGTTGAGGTTTTCAATATACAAGACATGTATCCAGGCTAAGAAGAATCTCCGATGCTATGGAGAGATAGTTTCTGAGCTGGCTTTCTGTGATTCCATTAATTGCCCTTCATCCATGTCTGTGTGGACTCATCTCATGCCATAGGGGTTGACTACCCCCACCATTATGATAAGCCTGCTAACCACATTAGGCTCGGTGATTTCCATCATTTAAGCTCACCTCAGTGTATTGCTGGAAGCTTTGGTAAGGCTCATGGCTCTAGACCTGTCCACCACCTATCCAAACCCATAACACTATACACAGCATGGCTGCCCAGGCCACAAAGATCGAAAATATGCCTGTTTTATGACACCAATTATTATGATCTGGGGTGAGTGTTTCCACTTGTTGCTGAGTTCTATGGACAGAGGCATCAGCTATAGACTGGCCTCTGCTTCACCTCCTTACACGTAGCTAATGGAATTTCCAGATGTCATTTAGAGATTGATGCTTGTGTGTGTGTGTGTGCCTATGTGTGTTTTGTATGTGTGTGTGTGTGTGTGTGTGTGTGTGTGTGTGTGCCTGTGTGGTGTGATTGATACGTGTACTGTACTCTGGAAAAGGGCTTACATGTGAATATCATTGCTACCCTATCACTACTGATAGTGGTTGGACTGGGCCTCTGTAAAGTTTGGATTGGATTGAGTGTAATAGTATTCACACCATTACCCATGAGTTCTACCAATACACACACACACACTCATGCACATACCCACACAACACGTACAAAGCACATACATACATACATAAATGGAATTAGATTTCTGAGGCAGCTTACAGCTGATGCCTCTGTACCTTAGCAACATTGGAAAATTGGTGTCATTGAAAACAGGTTCATGTTTGGCATGCCAGCCCTGCTGTAGGGTCATGGCATGAGAGTGTGTGTGTGTGTATGTGTGTGTATGTGCGTGTGTATGTATGTGCGTGTGTGTATGTGTGTGTGTATGTGTGTGTGTTTGTGTATTAAGTGCATATGGCAACACCAGACATATGTAACCAGAAATAGGTTCAAGTTCTGTTCATCATCTCTCAATTTAACTCCCTAACAGCGGGGCTACCCTGGCCACAAAGGTCCAAACTTGTACTTTTAATGTTTTTTTTACATAGATGTATAAAACTTGGTTTAATGTTTAGGTAAATGGCAAGGTGCTTTATAAATCACACCTACAACCTGAGAAAATAACCTCACTTCCATTCAAATTCTACTAGCTCAGGAGCCACCCTCCAGTTCATCTGGGGAGGAAGCACACAACGGAGCCACTCTTATGGGAGCCATTCTCAAGGGAGCCACTCTCCTCTGGAGCAGACAGAGAGGCATCACACTCAAGAGCCCAGAGAGTACCCCATGATCTCCAATCGGATATACATGTACCACTGACAACACCAATGACTCAAACCTCATTTCTGCACGCCTTGGCATTTACTCTGCACTTCTCATTGTGTGTGTGAGTGTGTGTGTGTGCATGTGTGTGTGTGTTGCAGGTATTTTTTTCAAGTTTGACGTCTGCATTATTTATGATCACCATCTGTCAAAGGACCAACTTTTGATATTTTGGCTTAAAACTTCATGCTGAAATGTGCAATGTTAGATTGTATTTTCAATTTCATAATCAGCTGATAGGAAGTTTATAGTGTTGTTTGAGAAGTGAGGGAGGGTGGTATTGGGGTTCTCTTGCCCCATTTGCGGAATCGTCTTTTGCTAGCTGCAGCTGGGTTAGTGTTGTGTGTACAGCAGGCATTCCTTCCAACAACATTCAATGCCAGCGGTATTGTATGTCCAAGTCCCTGCAAAAATATGCTTATTCTGTCAGCTTGCTTAAAAACATAACGTACAACTTGGAGACCAATACTGCCCCATACCATGTTCCAGTCCGGTCTCTTTTACCCTCGTTCTGAATAGAATAATTCAGGTGGTACTTCATCGAACACTGATTCATTATAATAGCATATATAAATCACGTGGCATACATGTACAATACAAAGTTTCTGGGTTGGAACCATTAATATAATGTTATCGGCCCATCCCATTGCATGGGCTGGCCAACCCAAGGCATTGCCTGGCCCACCAATGGCAAGGGGCTGGCCAACCCTAGGTGTTGTCAGTGGTATATCCTATTGGAGATCATGTGGTACTCTCTGGGCTCTTGAGTGTGATGCCCCTCTGTCTGCTCCGGAGGAGTGTGGCTCCCTTGAGAGTGGCTCCCTTGAGAGTGGCTCCCTTGAGAGTGGCTCCCTTGAGAGTGGCTACCTTGAGAGTGGCTCCGTTGTGTGCTTCCTCCCCAGATGAACTGGAGGGTGGCTCCTGAGCTAGTAGAATTTGAATGGAAGTGAGGTTATTTTCTCAGGTTGTAGGTGTGATTTATAAAGCACCTTGCCATTTACCTAAACATTAAACCAAGTTTTATACATCTATGTAAAAAAACATTAAAAGTACAAGTTTGGACCTTTGTGGCCAGGGTAGCCCCGCTGTTAGGGAGTTAAATTGAGAGATGATGAACAGAACTTGAACCTATTTCTGGTTACATATGTCTGGTGTTGCCATATGCACTTAATACACAAACACACACACATACACACACACACATACACACACGCACATACATACACACGCACATACACACACATACACACACACACTCTCATGCCATGACCCTACAGCAGGGCTGGCATGCCAAACATGAACCTGTTTTCAATGACACCAATTTTCCAATGTTGCTAAGGTACAGAGGCATCAGCTGTAAGCTGCCTCAGAAATCTAATTCCATTTATGTATGTATGTATGTGCTTTGTACGTGTTGTGTGGGTATGTGCATGAGTGTGTGTGTGTGTATTGGTAGAACTCATGGGTAATGGTGTGAATACTATTACACTCAATCCAATCCAAACTTTACAGAGGCCCAGTCCAACCACTATCAGTAGTGATAGGGTAGCAATGATATTCACATGTAAGCCCTTTTCCAGAGTACAGTACACGTATCAATCACACCACACAGGCACACACACACACACACACACACACACACACACACACACATACAAAACACACATAGGCACACACACACACACAAGCATCAATCTCTAAGTGACATCTGGAAATTCCATTAGCTACGTGTAAGGAGGTGAAGCAGAGGCCAGTCTATAGCTGATGCCTCTGTCCATAGAACTCAGCAACAAGTGGAAACACTCACCCCAGATCATAATAATTGGTGTCATAAAACAGGCATATTTTCGATCTTTGTGGCCTGGGCAGCCATGCTGTGTATAGTGTTATGGGTTTGGATAGGTGGTGGACAGGTCTAGAGCCATGAGCCTTACCAAAGCTTCCAGCAATACACTGAGGTGAGCTTAAATGATGGAAATCACCGAGCCTAATGTGGTTAGCAGGCTTATCATAATGGTGGGGGTAGTCAACCCCTATGGCATGAGATGAGTCCACACAGACATGGATGAAGGGCAATTAATGGAATCACAGAAAGCCAGCTCAGAAACTATCTCTCCATAGCATCGGAGATTCTTCTTAGCCTGGATACATGTCTTGTATATTGAAAACCTCAACGGCTATGGGCATGGTTGTGTACTGCTGGCGCTAATCAACCTGACAAGTTAGTACTTAGAATCATGGGACATGAGCATCTAGTGTAGGTGATGAGACATGAACATCTAGTGGAGGCCATGGGTACATCAGTGGAAGCCAAACAGCTAGGAGCAGAAAAAGAAAAAAAAAATCAAAATTGCATATGAGGTGAATTAAGGACAACAGGCTCTAATGGTGGAGGTACAAGTGTGGGTGTACCAAGCAGAATGGAGAGTGAGTGGTTTGCACTTGTGTATGTGTGTGTGTTTGTTTGTTTGTGTGAGTGTGCGTGTTTTTTTGTTTGTTTGTTTGCTTGTTTTTTGTTTGAGTGTGTGCGTGTTTGTGCATGCATGCCTGTGTGCATAAGTGTGCATTCTTGTAGTGCAGGCTCACATCTAGTAAGTGTGCTCATAGCAACAAGAAAATTATACAAAGCAGAGGCCAGTTCTGTGTATGTGTGTGTGTGTGTGTGTGTGTGTGCATGTGTGTGTGTTGTGATGGATGACTGCCAAAGCCATTTTTATGTGTACATATGCACATGTTTGTGATTGAAGCATGACTCCTGTGTGTGTACATGAATGTGCATGCATGTGCATGTGGGTTTGTGTGCATGTGTGTGTGTGCGTGCATTAGCATGCAATATGTTTAAAAGTGCAAAAGGCAACAAGAAGACCTGTTGGTAATTGCCAGAGCATGGAAACACAAATTTACACAAACAATAAACATGTGAATGCAGTTGCAAGTGTATGCTAGTGCTTGTATGTGGTGTGTATGTGTGTGCATGCATAAACGTGCACATTGATACACAAGACAATTTAGACAAAGATACGGCAAAGGTAATAAAAATACAAAAGAGAAACATGTGATGAATAGGATGACAGCTAAAAACAATGTTTGTATGTGGGTGGACAATTAGGAAATAAAATAAATTGAAATAGCAAAGCATTGATGTTGATGCATGAATGACTGACTGCCCATGGTGTGTGTGTGTGTCTGTGTGTGTGTGTGTGTACATGTGTGTGTATAAGTGCACATTGCACACTAAATTCCCAGCTAAATATAAATTCTAGCCTGCAGTATCTTCTGGGAAAACCTCACCTTCATTCTACCCTGAGCCTAAATGTCTGGGAAAGCCTTGCCTCCTCATTCCCTCACTTTCGATCATACCCACACTGTCCCCAAAATATTGACACCTGGCTGGTATGGTTGCAGGTCACACATGTATATATAAAGGATGGTAGAGGTGGGCTGCAATCACTCCAGCTAAATGCCAGCTGCGTTGCTTACCATGGCTGTACTTATAAATGTATTTGCTACAGGTGTCATTGTTTATACATCAATGGCAGGTAGCACCCTTTTGGCTTCTACCCTGGCCTAACCACCTTACCCTGACCAGCATCAAGGTGTGGGCTGACCAAATGGTAACCTTGGTTCCAGTCACACTCAGGGTAGGGGGACAGCACACCCACTGTCGCCTGACCCCTTTTGGCAAACAATCAACTATGCCAAGCACACCACCAATTCAATTGGAAACTAAGCATGAGGGAGCATTCTGACAGAATTAAATGACACCAATTGCTCTGATCTGAGGTTGTGTATGAATGTGAGGCCAGGGTGTGCATGTGTGTGTGCATGTGTGTGTGTGTGTGTGTGTGTGTGTGTGTGTGTGTGTGTGTGTGTGTGTGATGTATGGATTTTATTTTGTATGGATATTATTTTGTAGAACCAAATATAATTGGTTCACCAATGAAGATAAATAAACAAGAAAGAGGTTTTAATAGGCCAATGAGAGTACTACATGTTGGTAAATACATGTAGCTACAAGGGGGTGCATGCATGTTTGATATACATATATCTGTGCGTGTGCAGAAGTCAAAAAGGAAGGGTGCGCTTCAGATTAAGCTAGCCCTAGACATCGTGCACTTTCATGCTCTGCTTTGTTGTGCACGCATAAATGAAGCAGTTTGACCGAGCCAACACGCTCGATTTCTACGTGCATGCGCTACAGAGTACGTACCGTGTTGCACAGGCTGATGGCAGAGGAATCCACGTATTACGAATCTTTAGCTTCTGCTCACTATGTTGAAGAAGCCAAGAAGGGAAACAGAACCGCAAGAAGCGAAAACGCCACGTACTTGACTACTACTTGTTGTATATTGTATAGATGGGCGGAGACATAGTTATTGAACAGGAAGAATTGCATATTCATGTCCTCGATAGATAAATGGCGCGAAACGACCGGGAAATATGCAATTACTTTGCACAGTTGTATCCCCGTAACGGATAAAGAAAAAATTAACGAACAGAAAAAATCAATAGGTACAGGATCCCTCTACGTACAAACCAAACTAGGAGTGAATTGAATTTTCCTGCTGAAAGATATGGCGGGTTTGAACCCCAAGGGGTATTGGACGTTGTAACACTGGCACGAAGCTAATGCAAGAGCCCATAATCTATTTTACCAGAGAGAAATGATGTAGTATGAAGTATTGAAAATAGGAAGTCAATAACATTCACGGTTCGGGAGATGTAGCGATTTCAAAGTGAATCATTTTTATAACTTTATATTTATATAGCGATACGACATTTTCTCAGACCCTGTCCCATTTATTTATTATTTATATTTTTACACGAAATTTTTATTTAACCGTAATAAATTTTCCTCGATTTTTGGCAGCGTCCGCGTTCCATACAAAGAGGCATTCACTCTCTACACATCCCCCAGCCACCAGGCTGAAACACAATCCATTGCACATACATCAGCCACACACCGGGCTGCAACGACAGAATGCAATCCATCCATCCATTAACCAGCCATCCGGCTGCACATATGTGATGTTTACAGAACGTGCACTGCATTCTTCCCGCTCATATAACCTTATATACCTCTACCGCCATGTGGTCACATCACGTGCTGTACAACCAATCACATACGGAGGGAGCATAGCTTCTGTCTAATTCACTACTTTCAACCGACAGAAACGTGTATTTGTCATTGTTGTTGGATGTGTCATCACCTGCCGACAAGGCTTGACTCCTCTTATGTCAGCCCTCATGCTGAGCTTAATTGTCTCTAGGGTCTGCAGCAGAGGAAGCGGAGGTTAGGAAGCACAGGACAAACGACCCCAAGTGTTCAGAGCTGGGTTGGGTGTGTATCCCACTTGCGTTAGAGACCTATGGAAACTGGAGAAGGGAAGCCCAATCTATTTTCTCTCGCTTAGCTTCTTACCTGGCCATCAGTATCTCTTCCCACAAAGGTAAGGTGCTCACAGAGCTATACAGCAGGCTGAACTTCACCCTGGTTCGGGCTGTGGCAGCAAGTTGTGCTCTCTTCCCTCCTGGACATCTGATTGATATTTCTTTTAACATAAGAATAATAATCCAACCCCTGCAGCTGGGTGTGGCCTGTGATGGAGGTGCAGAGAAGATGGCCCATGCTCTCTAAATGCCTTTAGTATATATTGTCTCCAAGCATGCAAGCTGTCCTTGATGAGTGTGCTACATTTTCCCTGAGTTACTACCTTAGGTGTCTTGGTGCTATGAGACCTATCCTCTGCTATGGCACCCTCTAGGCCTGATCAGCTCCGAGTCAGAAGTGCAGAAAGGAGACCCTTTAGGACCCTAGCTTTTTGCATTAGTCCTCCAGAAGTTGGTATCCAGCCTGGACGCAGATGATGAGTGTGCTTGAATCATTCTTCAAGCTTGGTACCTAGCTCGACAGTGGAGCCTTGGCTGGCACCCGCCCATCTGTACTGCATGCCCTGCATCTGATTATTGAGAATTTAGGCCTTGCACTGGGCTTACATGTGAACCTGACGAAGGGTGAGTTATACTGCAGGAGGGGCAACATATCATTCTCACCAGAAGTGAAGCGCTCACTCCTGCCTAATCTTGACATCCTAGGTTCTCCAATTGGGGATAATCTACACTGTTCAAAGTTTATTGCTGGGAGATGCACTGCATCCAGGAAGCTACTCTCTGGTGGTGTAGCAGATGTTGCTGCATTGACGCAGTTACGCTGTCTCACATGTGTTGTAGCTTCTGCAGAATGGTCCACTTAGCAAGGGTTTCCCTTCCTAGCCTGCTCCTAGCCTGGTTTCAGATGCTCTGAGGTCTTTCAATGAGGAGGTCAAGCAATACTTTACATTGTGCTCAGCCATCAATGTTAACCAATCATGCCTGGAGCCAGGCATAGCTTGGGCTAAAATTTGGTGGTCTAAGCAGTCGCTCCCTCTCTCTTCATGCTGCTGCTGCTTTCATTACCTCCCTGTCATTCTCGAGCTTTATCAGTGCTGATAACATCCACCTACTGCTCTGGACTCTCCCGTTCCCCAGAAGGTCTTGTCAGGAATAATCCAAGCCCAACATTTCCACATCTTGTTGAAGTCTTCCTCCCCTGCCAACAGAGCTCGCCTCCTGTCAGTGACTGCTCTTTATGCTTCCTCTTGGCTATCGGTTGTCCTTCCCCTGGTTTGGGATTGCACCTGGAGTCAAATGAGTACCAGCGGCCATTAGGTGATGGCTGGGGTTGAATACCTCCGGTTGATCCATGTGCCCATTCTGCAGATAATCTTCTAGGTCACCACACTGTGACCTGCATGTGGGGGGGGGGGGGGGGGGGGGGAAACAGACATGGTCACATATCATTATCGTCTACGAGATGATGTATTTGATTCTGTCATCATGCCCACCTGAGTGTGATCTGAGTGTGAGGTCCTTACTTCTGGCCGAGACAGAGGCAAACTTGCTGCGCCAGACCTGACCCTCACTTCACCACTCTGCTCTGCCATCTTGAGCGATTCGTACCGGACCTCCCCCAAAGCAGCAGTTGTGGCTGAATTTATGGCCAGTTTAATATGGCCCAGGTTGCATCCATTGCTAGCCAGGGTACTCCCACCCTTCTAACAGCTGCTATAAGCCTGCGTTTTTAAATATGCGCATGTGCAATATAATAATGATATTAAAATGATCTGGTAGTGAAAAGAATGCTCATAGCCTGCATCAGTGTGTTATAGAATACCTATGGAATGACACAGGCTTCATCACATGAAGTTAGATCTGAGAATGCCTTCAACATGGTATCTCGCCAGGCTATCCTAGAGGAATGTGATCAACAATTCCGGAATTGCTGCCTTGGGTCAGTTTGGTGCAATGGCCAACACCCTTATCTTTAGCACCAGTTAGGAATTCTAACAGACCCCCTCGTTCCCTTACTCTTTGCTTAGGTTTACAGAAAGTTGTCATATCTATATCTAAAGATAGTATTTGTTCTGACTTGCTCCTGCATTGCTGATGGTGATGTAGCTGCTCCTCTGATTGCTGTCAGACATGCCCCCAAGTGGTTGGGTCCCCAACTTGGGCTACTTTTCTACCATTCAAGAAGTGAACTGTTCAGCCAGAATGCAGACTTTTCTCGGTTTCCATCACACATGAAGACATCAACTGAGCCAAACCGAGATATCTTGGGTGTTCCCATAGGTGACCTCAACATCCAAGCATACAGTGGCTGTGCAACTTTTGGAGTCCCTTGGATCATAAGATCCTCATGTTGCCCTTATCTTCCCCCGTGGGGGATTTTGCAAGCTTACCCACATTGCAAGGGCAGCATCTCCAGCTGTAGCTACGAAGGAGCCTGCCTTATATGACAACCTTGTATGGCAAAGCTTTACAGAATGCCTGGTTTGATACCCATCTGAGACTAGCTGGGAGCAGATTCAACTAATCCTCTCATGTGGTGCAAGGCCTTGGATTAAGATCACTGGCTTGTCATTCTCCAGCAGCATATTTAGCTTCGCTTAGGAATTCAAACACCATTTCTGGTTGATAATATGCACCTGCTTACAATTAAATTGCTTCACTACACACTCCATTAACCACGACAGATCAAGTGAATTCATTATTTTCTTTAAAAAAAAAAGCTATCATCGACAATGGAGGACTCTCAGATCAAAAGTTTTCTCCCTGACAATGACAAGGCAAGACTGTGATCTGTATCAGCACATTCCTCCTCCATGGTGGTCAGTGCTTGCATCTTGACTCCAAAGAGTGCCATACAGCAATCAAAGGCTTGGCATGGATGCATCAGCAGGGTCTCCAATGTCCATTGTGCTCTGACCACGCTTTTGGTAATAGATGGTCCATAGGTACTAGATGGTCCATAGGTATTAGATGGTCCATAGGTACTAGATTGGTCCATAGGTATTAGATGGTCCATAAGTATTAGATTGGTCCATAAGTACTAGATGGTTCATAGATACTACAGTGTGTAGATGGTCCATAGGTACTAGATGGTCCATAGGTACTACATGGTACATAGGTACTAGATGGTCCAAAGGTACCAAATGTTCCATACGTATTAGGTGGTCCATAGGTACTAGATGATCCATAGGTACTAGATGGTACATAGGTACTAGATGGTCCATAGGTACGAGATGATCCATTGGTACTAGATGGTCCATAGGTATTAGATGGTCCATACACTGTAGGTACTAGATGGTCCATTAGTACTAGATGGTCCATAGGTACTAGATGGTCCATATACAGTCACCATCTCTCCAGCCAATGCTGGTACAGATGACACACCTCCATCATGCTCAATGTCATACAATTCTACAGAGTACCTCATCTCCCACTGGACTGGTGTGTCTCTTCAACCCTGGGTCCCTGACCAGAGGATGTTTGGTGTATCTAACAGACACAGCCACAGGTCTAACATACTGCATGGTGGTTGTGAGATCAGTGGGTATACCAGTGAACAAGTGTTGACAGAGACACCAACAACATCAACTCTACCTACCAAGAAAGGATGTGTGTACATGACCAAAAATTCTATCAGGTCTTTGTGTAATCAGAACTTATGACAACAGTAGTATTTGTGTTTCCGTTATATGCATGCAGTGATGGTGAGGTTGAAGTGTTATGGAACAGAGATGGTGGAGGTGTCTCCATAGTGGCTCTATGGGTGGAAACGAGAACACCTCATATCCAGCTATAGCACCACCTTCTAAAGTTAGTTCTATGCATTTCTAACAGTATGTGTTGTGTATAATACATACACAAGGTTAATATATTCTGTGTCTGTCACTCACTGTATGTTTATTCTGGTACATGTGACAACAGAACATAGACAGATTGAACATTATTGACTATGGAGATATGATGTTCATGTACCACTCACCAGCAGATTGATGTTTGCAGTCACATCATCACATCGAGATGGGATTTACATGGGAGATGTGGTACATGGTCTTGTGATATGGGTGAGAAAGTTGTTAGGGAGCATGAAATAGTACAATTTCTGTTAAGATCATACTTATCTTTTAATATTCAAATATTTATTGCTTTGAAATAGTACATATGTCAAATCTTTATGAATTACAGATAGTATAAATTCTATTATTCACTCATCTCCCAGCTTCACAGGGCTTGTCTGAACACCTGTTATACTTGGACACATTGGGGTAACACTTACCCATATTGGCCACATGTATTTGGGGAGGGGGGGGGGGTGGGAGATAGTCACCTGTGGCTCCCTCACTGCTTCATTATACACTGGTGCTCCACTCCCATTCCTGATACTACAGCAGGGGAGAGGTGTGATGGAGACTGGGTACCATGCCAGGAGGTATTCCTCAAGTCCCCAAGCTTAATTAAGTCGTATTGATGATGATAATATAGAATGTAATGTATCAATAAGGTAATCAGTTATTCAAACAACTCATGCAAATTCCAAAGACGCTAGACATGAAAGAGCAATGTCAGATATGTGACTGAAGCCAGCCACAATCACCAAATCCTTTCCTCCAAACACACTGTACAAGCTTACAGTAGCATATGCTGTAAGTTGTGTTCTGGCATGGGATGTGATCTCTCAGACTGAGAGGACCAGCATAGCAAATGCTAAACTTATAAGGAAACAAATAGCATATCATGTCAAAGGAAATAGATCTAATCCTGTCTGTGCAGAATCAATGGAGAGATGGTGATGAGGATATCATGACATACCTGGTACAGCAGATAGAGCTGCTACCAGTCCCTAAAGGCAGAGACCACGAAAGACCCAGAGTTCTCTAAGATAGTGACATTTGCTCAGTCAGGGTGGCCACGCACAGTCAATGAACATCTCCAGCCATTCTTCATGCAACGTGACGAGCTAGCCATCGAACAAGGATGCCTGATGTGTGGGGCCCGAGCAATCATTCCACATAAGTACAGACAGAAGGTACTCGATGAGCTCCATGGAGGTCACACGGGAGTTGTGAAGATGAAGGCTCTTGCTCATGCAATGTGTAGTGGCCTAACATCAACCAGGACATTGAGGGTGCAAGTCAAAGCTGTACAGGATGCCAACTGGTGAAGCAGGACCCAAAGTTGAACCCTGTACACCCGTTGGAGTACCCAGAGGGGCCATGGCAAAGGTTGCGCATTGACTTCGCTGGACCGTTTGAGGGGAAAACCTTCCTGGTGGTGGTGGATGCCTTCACCAAGTGGCCAGAAGTAGCCATATTGACAAGCACCACAACAGAAGCTTCTGTGAATGAATTGCATTACATATTTGCTAGATGGGACATTGTCACAGACAATGGTCCACTGTTCGTGTCCGAGATGTTTCAGAGGTTTACAAGCTCTAACAATATCAAACACATTAAGTCCAGCCCTTACCAACCAGCCACGAATGGCCTTGCTGAGATTTGTCCAAACTCTGAAACAAGCACTACGAGTGTCTTGGAAGGACAACATTTCCCTTCAACATAGACTTGTCTGTTTCTTAATGAACTACACGAATGCTAGGCATTCGACAACAGAGACAGCCCCTGCTTACCTGATGATGGGCAGAGAGCTACGCTGCTGGCTGCACCTGTTGAAACTGGTACTGAGGGGCACAATCTCAAAAACCATGACCCCGCAGGTGATGATGACAAGACCTGCGGCAGTCGAGCGAAACTTTGAAGAGGGAGAAACGGTGATGGTTCGGGACTACAGACCTGGAGATACACGATGGCAGCCTGCTACCATAACCAAGAAGATGGGGGTGAAGTCCTACCAGGTGGATTTGGGAAATGAGGGAGTGTGGAAATGACATGCAGACCAGATCAGGCCAGACGAAGAAAGACGGGTAACCGAGGAACCCAAGGAGATTTGCTACCCACCACCACTGTCAACACATACTGAACCTGTCACCCAAGATATACCTGATCATGCCCTGAAACCATTGGGTGATATGTTACCACCACCTGCCAAGGAACCTGAGGCTCAAGGGATAAACGGGCAGAAAGATGTTTCCCAAGATAAAGGCCAAAACCCTGCAAACACCTATAGGAGAGGAGACGCCTCTACCTAGTGCTAGCACACAGCTGCAGATACCCCACACCTTTACCAGGAGTGGAAGAGCAGTCCGGAAGCCTGCTCGGCACACCGACGGAGGGACCTGAATAGAAGGAAGGAGTGTGACGGAATTGTAGAATGCATTATATATTATCCGTGTACGGTATATATAGTAGTTGATTATTATTTTTTACACTGAGTGCGATATCTATTGGCATCTGGCTCGTGGATTCCACAGTACTCACCAGCAGTATAACCAGTACTCACCAGCCATATGACCAGTACCACCAGCAGTATGATCAGTACCCACCAGCAGTATGACCAGTACACCAGCAGTATGACCAGTACCAGCAGTATTGCCAGTACCCCCCAGCAGTATAACCAGTACACACAATCCATATGACCAGTACCCACCAGCAGTATGACCAATACCCACCAGCAGTATGACCAGTACCCACCAGCAGTATGACCAGTACCCACCAGCAGTATGACCAGTACCTACCAGCAGTATGACCAGTAGTATGACCAGTACCCACCAGCAGTATTATCAGTACCCACCAGCAGTATGGCAAGTACCCACCAGCAGTATGACCAGTACCCACCAGCAGTATGACCAGTACCCACCAGCAGTATGACCAGTACCCACCAGCAGTATGACCAGTACCCACCAGCAGTATGACCAGTACCTACCAGCAGTATGACCAGTAGTATGACCAGTACCCACCAGCAGTATTATCAGTACCCACCAGCAGTATGGCAAGTACCCACCAGCAGTATGACCAGTACCCACCAGCAGTATGACCAGTACCCACCAGCAGTATGACCAATACCCACCAGCAGTGTGACCAGTACCAACCAGCAGTATGATCAGTACATTCCTTGGTACCAAGTATTTATTTGGACCCGTAAGTGTACCTTTATATAATCTCTTGCTGCCATAGCTATTGCAGTACAGTATTTTTAAGTAGTTCTATAATAACTTATACAGGGTGTTTGCGAAAGAATGCAACGCTTTTGAATCCCTATAACTCAGGATTGAAATTAATTAACTGCTTGATTTCTTTAACCTATGTTGCAGTAGTTAGGCAAATACAAATAATTCAATTACATTATAAGCGGTTAAGTAACTATCGAATTCCTCATAAATCAAAATATACAAAGCCCTGTTAACAAAGATATTCAAGATTGCGGTATACGATAATTGATTTTAATAACTAATAATATGTAACACGTGATTTAAATATGCGGTGGAACAGTACTGATTTCAAGTTCCTAGTTTCAATAGTGAGTTATTAACATTTAAGACCATCATTTGCTCTAAAGTTTTTAAGGTTGAAGCTGTTATGTGGTAATTATTTTTAGTAACTATCTTAAATTATTCCAGTATAAAATGAAATTCAAAACACTATTTGTTGGTAATGGATTATTTATTGGTGCGTTATTAAAACTCAATGTTAATAAAAACGTAGTGGTCATATAGTTTTTAATTGTGACTGCCGTGTCGGTGACGGTGTCAACCAGTTGAATTTCAAGTTCGACGCAATATGCACGTGCGTCCTCTTCCTGTAGCATGTCAATGAAGGGTACGGGTGAGGGGCATAGTACAAGACAGCGATTTCCTTTTGGAACAGTGACGTCAGCTCAGTATTCGGATCAGGAGAAAGAACTCCATCATCCGGATCCCGCATTTCAACTAGACCCGAGATCAACTCAATAGAAAAAATTAATAATAATAATATTGTGTCATTTGTCGTGACAACGTTAAGTGGCGGAGGATTAAATGCCACTAAAAGCACCACACTTCACCTGGGAGTCAACCTTCATCCTCACGGGCTCTTGATTTGTTATATAAAAAATGCCAATCATTTTTTCTCTATTTCTCATCAATTTTATTCTGCAGTTTTTAAATCACGTTATTAATTAATTAAAAGTTGCTTAGTCAATTTAGTTAACTGCATGCTATTTGATTTTATCTTTTGAACTGCTAAAGATAACGGAATAGTAGCAATGCAGTTCGTATTTGACTAAACATGGTTATTGTACGTTCATAAATTCATTTAGATTGACAATCCTATTAAGGAATTATATCCATTTAAAGCGTTGCGCTCCTTTACAAAAACTCTGTATAGGGTCCTTGTAATTTTAGTCAATACCCACATATTCAAGATCAAAAAGGTCTTAACTAAATTTAAAAACTATTTTTTTGTTACATTTTAATTCTTACAGAGAATATACAGAAACAACACTGATTGAATACAAAGTACAGTTCTACAGTAGACGAGCTATCCTACAGAGGATAGCTGTAGCATTAGCCCTGAGACCAGGTGGAGATTCAGTCGGCCATAGATCTCATTAAGACGATGGACTTTGGCCGACACATGGAGTGTGCATGCGCACATTGGACCACGTGTGAATGGTATTAACTTCTCTTCTAATTAGACGGAAAGCACTACAAGTAAAGAAACGTCACTATCCTTGTGAAGCCACTGTGTAAGGATGGCCTGGTAAGTACACCACATCAGTTATCTCATCAGTTACCTCAACACAAATCATTTGTACCCTAAACTTGCACATTGCCAGCAACATTATTAGTTGTTTAGTTTCTATTATATCATTATACTTATACTGTCCCTCCTATTTGAAAATGTTTGTGTCTTTTTGACTACTTCCAAATTTGCACCTCTTTTTATGGCACATGATATCCCATAAAGCATGGCTCTTGCCCTAAATGGGAGGGGGTAGGGGATGGTCAGATTGGCGTAGTGGTTACACCAATGTAATCACAGTGCAAGGTTAGTGGTTCAAATCATACCAAGGTACAAATTTCAATACCATTTACGCAAATGCAAGGTCAACGTAACACACACCTCACCATAAGTGCTACCTGCCAACGAGGACCCATATACAATCCCTGCCACCTGAGTGATGTAGCAAACAGCCCAACCCACTTTCAGTCCAGTGATATGCATATAAGATTAACCAATTAACTGCATTGGGTATAAGGTCATTGTTTTTAAAAGAAGATTTGTAATCCTCTTCAATATCTATGCTACTGTATAATGCAGTTTGTTTTTTGCTCCTCGCCCCATACTAAAACCTAACAAAATACTCCATGCATTATGCCTTGATATTCCATACTTTTACCATTATGATTGAACTGGCAATAGTGGTGATTGCTCATATCACTATGAAGTGCAATACAAACCAAAAACCCATAACTATAAACCCTAAGCAATGTCAATTGGATACCAAATAAACCTAAACATGTAATCTGAAGTAACACAAGAATGTTTTTGAACATGATGAGCATGCAGTACAATGAACAGGGCATATATAGGCACATTAGCTCGTATATAGAACCTCTGATTGTGAGTGTCATTTGTGAGAATGTGGTTGTACAATGAATTTGCAATACAGCTAGATAGAATGGGTGCTCGACTAGACATTTGAAGCATAGATTCTAAATGACATTATATACATATGATATTTTCGGCTATGAAAGTTAATAACTTGATTATTAGTGAAAATTATATGACGCGCACTAAATGTTACTAGTGCGGGATCATTTGCCCTGGAAGTGCAAAAATGTACTCCTTAACCTGGGAGTACACAAATGTACTCTCTACACGATAAATTCTTACAAATGTATTATAAGCTCAGCAATCCATGTTTTTCTAAATATAGGTTAGACACTGAAACCGAGGGATCTACGTGATTTAGAATCCCCGAGGGCCCTGGGCTGTAGCGTCCCGAGCGGTAGCGAGGGCGCTATCAAGGGCCCGAGGGGGATTCTAAATCACGTAGACACTCGGTTTCAGTGTCTAACCAATTTAGACAATAGCAACGCGTACGTAGCAACCAATAAATTATCGCGCAACACGATAACGATAACGGGAGGGATTCTAAGTGCCAGTGGGGGGGGGGGGGGGGGGGGGGGGGGCGGGCACTTAGAATCCCCCCCACTGGCACTTAGAGTCCCTCTCTAGGTTTCTACCGCGTTTAGATACCTGCAATTGACCAATCAGATTGCGCGAATCACTTCCGCTATTGTCTAACACATAAGTATATACTGGACCATATTACCAAGTTACAGGGACTACAAGCAGAGTAATATCTGAATCGGGGCTTGAAAATGCTAATCTTGTGGCTTTGAGAGGTGATACCAACAACCTTCTCATCGGACATGGAGGAGAAAATTGAGGTGTCATGGTTTGATGGTTCATATGCAACAATTTGGCAGCCATCAAAGAGGAAAAATCCAAAAAACCCAAGAAACATGCATATGTTGATTGGACAGATACAGTACCCAAATAATCCATTATTCTTTACGATTTTGCATCCACTTCGAAAAGCCACTGTTGAACATTTTAAAAGCATACTGTCATAAACTCACAAGTAAATCAATGAATTTAAGTACAATTGACATACCTTAATTGTTTACAATAAAATTAATGTAATTTTGTGTCATGTTTGCCGTACAAAGAAATAATCAAATGACAATGTACACAAAATAAAACAGCAAAAAAAAAAAAAAATGCACCAAGATTCAAGCTGGTTGCTTGTTCTTGCAGTGGTTCCCTTTTGTGACAATGGTTGCTACACACAATTCCATTCTTTTTTTTGCTTCCTGCATCTGCAACTCTCACTGGTACCAGTTTTGCTGTTAAGCAAATGTGTTCCATGGTAACTGCTTCTTTCAATGTTACAATGGGCTGGACCTCCCATCCATCTACAGGGTTTGAGTAGTCACCTTTAAAAGGCTCTAAATCATTGGCCGTTGAATTACACTGGAACTGCATTGAACGCAATACAGATAGTGGTGTTCACCCGTTATCTGAACAATGACACAGGGTAATCCTAACATGTCAGAACATGTTCTATCATTATAGGAAATAATGTAACATACCTGCACTCGCGAAAATAACCCATTGGCAATTATGGGCCAAAGATTTTTTGAGGCATTTGAGGCCACAAGTGACACAGCCACTTCTTTCCAGGAAGATATGAATATAAATTCTGAAGTCTGTGTTTTTTTCTTTAACTTGAAACTATGCCGACTATGATGGCTTGAGCACTTGTGGCTCATGACTGGTGATAGACTGCCAAAAAAAGTAGTGTTGTTTAGCAACTGAAGTGATTCATGTAAAGAGACCATACACCAATAACATATTTTGTGCACAATATATCAAATGATTCAGGTCTTTGATGGTGCTACAAAGAGGCCGTTCATAAACTACGTCATGCTACTTCATTATGAACCCCCATCATACGATTTCCCATACTGATATATGCTTAATGTATACGTCATCTCATTGGCTGATATCCCATCTCCCCCCCTTCAGTGTGACGCAATTTATGAACAGCCCAAATGCGTTCGAAGCGATGTTAGCATCACATACTAGTAAAATGCAGTGGGATGTACTTCCGCCAACCCCATGAAAAGATAATTGTGTTAGTACTGTGTCACATGCAGCTTCTCGCCCTCACGGCAACAAGTACTCTGATCCTGAGCAACCAACTTAGTACTGGTGTTTACCATGCTGTCACATTATTTTGTCCATTCATGGTTGTAGCCATGTAGTGTTGCATCTCATGTGCACATGTTTATGTATGCTTGTTAACAGACTGTTAACAATGGGATTAAGCTGCCAACAGTACACTTGTTGTGGTGTGTTCATGCGTGTGCGTATACATGTATGTTTGTGCGTGTGTACATATGCGCGTGTGTGCATAATAGTGTTTTTACCATAATCTCTTCCCCCTTCCTCCCTCTAAATATAATTACATTCTTAAAGGGCATATATACACATGTGCACATGAGATGCAAAACTACATGGCTACAACCATGAATGGACAAAATAATGTGACAGCATGGTAAACACCGGTACTAAGTTGGTTGCACAAGATCAGAGTACTTGTTGCCATGAGTGTGAGAAGCTGCATGTGACACAGTACTTATACAATTATCTTTTCATGGGGTTGGCAAAAGTACATCCCACTGCACTTTACTAGTACGTGGTGCAAACATTGTTTCCAAATTGGATATTTTGGCACGAACAAAGGACTGAATAGTTTGTTATGTTGTGCACAAAATACGTTATTGGTGCAGGTCTCTTTCCATGACTCAGTTCAGTGGCTAAATAACACTTTCTTCCACAGACTATCACCCGTCATGAGCCATAAGTGCTCAAGCCATCATACTGATAGTCGGCATATTTTCAAGTTATGAGATAACAATATGTAACAACCTTCTGTTCGCCAAGCTATGTTTAATTATACCAGTACTATTGCATGGTAAGTCACAATTTAAGAGCTATGGCCAAATTATGTTTCGGTTGACAGTATCATAATTGGAAGCCCAAATATACCACCCTTTGCACTGAAGTGCAGTAAAGTGTACTGTCTCTAACCCCATGAAATTATAATTGCCGTGTGAT